>JAQGAU010003068.1:0-13958 GCA_034698045.1 Paramacrobiotus richtersi
ACGTAGTAGAGGCAACGACTGAGGCAGCGCCTCTCCGGCACACACCTCGGCACGCTACCAGCCCACCGTCGTGACAGGTTGTTGTTTACACTCAGTTACAGCTACGAAGGGCGCAGCCGAAACCCACGTTTTACGCGCACAGTCACGGATTATCGAAAGTACTGCCAATAACGATTGGGGATACCTTGCAACCCCTAATTACCCCAGATCTTATTCAGACGAGAACATGCAGGGCACATTCAAGCTGATACCAAAGCCCGATGAGCAAGTTCAGCTGACGTTTTATTATTTCTATCTTCGGGAATCCGATAAACTCCCCGCGTAAGTACATACAATACCGCACTTTTATTCGGAAGATCAAAACTGTTTTTTTAGTGTAGCAATCATTGCTAAGCAATGATCGACCGAAGCAAAGCGAAGGTCCTCTATGCTCAGCTCAAATGCATTTCAATGTCTGTGCGTCCTCCTGTCGGTCGTGTGGTCGGTCACCGTTATTATTTATTTTTCGTTATTTTTACTATAATTGTATTAAAATATATATCCGAAAGGGGAAGGTTTTTGGAAACTGATTCTCATCGGCTTGAGGCACAAAGTCGAAGTTTGATACCAGGATGTCTGACGGGATTTATCGCGGAATTGCGTGAAAACTGAACGCATACGCCGCTACATTCTAATAACATTCTAATAAGGGATGAATAGAGAACGGGCGCATTTGGCTTGAGAAATGTCCCGTAAACCTATCGAACGATTTTAGCTCTGGCTGTATATGGAGAGTGCAGCGTACCATACCGTCGACAAGTCCCTCCCCACAAATCCGTCCAGCTGTTCCTTTTTATTAAACACGCTATGAATCAAAATAATCAAATTCCCCATATTTTAACTATTAATAACAAAAAAGCGTAACTTCCAACATAAATAAACACGTACTAATGTAAAGAAACAGTTATACGAACTGGGGAGGGAGCTGTGGAAAGTATGGTACGCTGCACTCTCCATACAGCCAGAGCTAAAGTCGTTCGATAGGTTTACGGGATATTTCTCAAGCCAGATGCGCCCGTTCTGTAATATGAAATCGGTCCGATTGTAGAACAAAGAGAATATGTTCAAGCATCACACTGTTGCATCGAGCATGTACAAATGTATTGAAATAGACAGGGCATTAAGTTCGGCATTTTTGGTTACAATTGATCCATACTTGCACACACGGGCCGTTAGCGATGATCCCGTACGGCAATCTCAGGTTTTAAATATTACGTGCCTGGTCTTTAGAATGCGAAGCTGTGATCTGTCGGACTCGATTAAAATCTTTGTGAACACAAGCAACCAGTGGGCCCTGACGAATCAGGACTCCCTCGTTGGAGAATACTGTGGAAGAAAATATCCTGACATCCTAATGTCAGTGGGGGGACCGCTGACCATTACGTTTACCGTTCGCGCAAAGAATAATCCAAACATTAGCGCAGTTTACATGTTCAAAGCCAGATACACATTCCTCAAAGACTATGGACTGAAAACGACTGCACAACAGAACCAAACTGCTGGTATCCAAGCTTATCATTTGAATTACGTGCTTTGGTCATGCATTTTGAAATATTTGGCATATGTATATTTCAGGGTGTCATTTTACATTCGATGGTGGAAAAATGCCGGCAAATGGCACGTTTGAGAGGTAACAAAAAACGAAAACAGTTGCTAGTTTGTTCCGTGTTTTACCAAAAAGCAATTTACCTTTCAGTCCCAATTACGGAGGATTATATCCATTCTCTATCAGCTGCCTTTATACCTTCAGATCACTCAACAGTCAAACTCTACGGCTCGGATTTAATCACTTTCATGTGGACGGAAAGCAGGGGCAAGTTTGTAGTTTTAATATTCCAGAGCAGTATTCCAACAAACTAGCTTTGCATAAAGTTTGTACATGTTCCGATACTTGTCAATTCCCATGAAACTGCTGGAAAGAATTCGGGCACTGAACTGTATTCAGCGATATTAGGTGAAATCAAGCAAATCTACGATTAAAATTTCATGATTACTGTTCCAGGTGTCGGCGCGCAAATGATGATATAGTGCACATTAAAGAGGGGGAATATGCCTGGAACGACTTTATTTTACCAGCAGAAGAGGATCCAGCTAAATGGGTGGCGAACATTACACTATACTGCGGTTCCGAATTCCCAATGGAATTTACTTCCAATAGCAGCGTTGTTAACGTAATTTTTAAATCTGGACAACTTTATGCCAGTACCGGTTTTCTGGGCACCTATGCATTCTTTTGACATCCGGCCACCAATCACAAAGCAGGCAGCAGCCTGCGCAGTGAAACGTGAAGACTGTACGCGAATACCTTCACGCAAATGTTGTTTTCGATCGCGTAGTTTTCATCCCAGAATCACAGTTACGCAATTAACGCAATGACTTTCTTCGGTACTTGTTTTGACTAAACGCATCCATGTTTTTACATCGTATAAAGGAATGTCGTTGATTCTATTGAGATTGCTTGTGGAATACCTTATTACATTACGTAGCCGGCAGTGATGGACTCCGTCAGCGTTTCGCAATAAATACATTAAACACTTACTACAGACTCCACAGTGCAGCACTTGCGTTGCTACTCCAGACTATCATTCCCGTTACTCATTGAGAGGTCATGGATATGCGCAGGCTGTTAAACATCCAGATCCGTTTTCTAGAGATCGGTTTTTGTTACCACTGAAGATGACGGATCAAATGTTTTTTTTATTGGGAAAAAATAATATCCGCGGTTACACTACTTATTACCACCGAGGACAGAAACTCTGTCGTCCGATTTGTTAGCGGCAAAATTTCCTACTGCCCAAGTGTGCATGTGACACACGAATATCCAGTTTTACTCATTCTTTGCTGTGGTGGGCAAAGTTGAAGGATTAAAGTCTCCAAACCTGCTTTCCATGATTCCAGAGTACTGTTTCTCAATACCGGTTTCCTTGGCACCTATGCATTCTTTTGACATCCCGCCGTTAATCGCACAGCAAACTGCAGCCTTCGCAGCGGAAGGTGAATACTTTTACGCAATTTTTGTTTTACATCGCGTGATTTTCGTCCATCCCACAATTACGAAATTAACGCATGTCTTTCTTCGGTTCAAGATTAATACGAAGTACGTGTTTTCGCAGCGGATTGAGGAATGTCGTGGACTCTACTGAAACCGTTTGTAAAAACCTTCGAAACATAACTCTAGTGCGATACTAACACCGTTCCGTATTTGTCATCTTCTGTGACTGTGCCACCGTTTTGCATTATTAAGATTGTTTTATGGACGTTGGCGTTGCCTCATCACACTCACCTTCTCGTGATTGCATTAGAGATCCGCATTTACACTATGCTTCATCATTGAGAGGCAGAAACTTTTGTCGTCCGATTTGTTAACGGCAAAATTTTCGAGTGTCCAATTGTTCACATGATATATAAATATTCAACTTCGCTCATTCTTATTGTGGTGGGCAAAGGTGAAGGATTAAAGTCTCCAACGTTACAATTGCTGCGAAGTATTTTCTTGTTGTGCTTTTGCCTTTACTGGATGGCAAAAGCGTTTATCTTTTTGCCAGACCTTTCGGTAAATGTAGATGAAGCATACTTATTACAGCACAGCATGTTTTCACGTTTTCCACCATGGAGAGCTTCAGCATGGCATTGCGATCAAACAGTGCGATAGTATTTTTTTCATGCCGGCTCGCGCGCGTATGAACAGCATATCGCTAATGTTGGTATCGATAGATCGAGGGCATTACGAGTGAAAACCTCATCTTACAACGACCTCGTAGACGTCCCTAATCCGTAGAAATGATTCGTGAAGATTTCGGTGTAGTCCTGTTTGTGCTGGGTGTAGGTGAGTGAAGCAAGTAGAGTATGTAAGTTACATAAGTGCGTGAACTTACCATATGCAAAACTGATGTACTTTTGGCTGTAAGGATAAAAACGTATAACGTTTCTGCATATTTGTACATACGGTATGTGCGCTTCGTATCAAACTCGGCGATAAAAAATTGATTGTGACCTGTTTAAATGTAGAATATTCGGTAACTTTGAATATTTAGTTGCAGTTGCGAAAGCCGCAGGCGAAGCCAATGACTTACATGTATGTGGCGTGCAACCACGGATTATCGAAAATACTCCCAAAAGCCAGTGGGGATACATTGCAACCCCTAGTCACCCCAAAATTAATCATATCCAGACGAGCCCATGCAGTGTACGTTCAAGCTGCTACCAAAGCTCGATGAGCAAGTCCAGCTAACGTTTTCCTATTTTAATCTGCGGCAATCCGATAAAGTTTCTGCGTAAGTGCATTGTCCTAGGGTCAGATATGCTTTTTTGACATTTTTTGATCGCAGTCGTTTCTATCGATATATTGTAGACTTGTGAGATGTAACATAAAAAACCAGGTAAATAACCAAAATGTAACAAGTGTTGCGTCGGTTGTAAGGAAACCAGGGTTACGTTTCTTAATTTTTATGTATGCAGTTTATGTATGCTTTGAACAACACATGTCACGTATGTTCGCATGTATGTGGAAAATTATAAAACACTGCCGTTATTGATCGCGTACCGCAGTTGCCGGTAGTGCATATTAATTGTCTGGCTTTCAGAACGAAAAGCTGTGATCTGTCGGACTCGGTTAAGATCTCTGTAAACACAAACAGTCGGTCAATCACGGATCCAGGAACCCTCGTTGGGGAATACTGTGGTGCGAGAAAACACCCTGACATCGTAATGTCAGTGGGAAAACCGCTGACCGTCCAGTTTACCGTCCGCGCGAAGGACAATCCAAACATAAGCGCCGTTTACATGTTCAAAGCCAAATATAGATTCCTCAAAGATTATGGAACACAAATGACTGCACAACAGAATCTGACTGCAGGTAGCAAAGCTTACTGTACTAAAATACTGACTGTATGCTTTGGTGACATGAACACTTCGAATTCGTACTTTAGGATGTCATTTCATATTTGATGATGGAAGAGTGCCGGCAACTGGAACCTTTGAGAGGTCACAGTCTTTCATAATAGTTTCTGTTGTGTTCCATTTTTGTTAGCTGCTTTCTCTTCTATAGCCCAATTTCGGAGGACTATATCCATTCTCTACAAACTGCCTTTACACCTTCACGTCATTCAACAATCAAACTCTCCGACTTCGGTTTGCCTACTTTGAAATAGATGGACAGCAGGGGTAAGTTTATCATTTTTTTTCCAAACCGTAATTCAAAAAAATCGCAGCTTATGTGTAAAAGTCACATGTACGTCAGTACATGCAGCGAGACTTTGCAAAACACTGTCTAACGGAATTCTATCTGCAATGCGATCAAATTTATCACTACTTCACGACCTTCAGTACGGATTTGCATCGGTTCGTTCCGCACCAGCTAACAGTACGTAATTGCTACCATTTGCTATTGTAGTTGTTGCCGACCAAACGATGATCTAGTGCAGATTATAGAGAGTGAATATGCCTGGAATGAGTTTACTATACTAGCAGACGAGGATCCAGCTAAACAGCGGAGTAATATTACACGATACTGCGGTCGCAATTCTCCAGTGGAGCTGAATTCCACGAGTAGCGTTGTTAACGTGATTTTCAAATCTGGACAATGGTTTCCCAAGAACGGTTTCCATGGAACCTATACTTTCTCTCCACCTCCGGCCGTTAATCACACAGCAAGCAGTAGCCTGCCCAGCGAAACGTGAAGACCATACGTGAATAATTTTGCGCAAATGTTGTTTTAGATCGTTTAATTTTCATCTCACACGGAAGGAACGCAAGACGTTTTTCGGTTGGAGTTACGTATGTCAAAAATACATATATATGCTTTCACAGCGGATAAAAGTATGTTGTTGATTCGAATATACCTTTAGCCGTCACTTTTTGGTGATGTTCTGTATTGTTGTTCTGTACAGTATTTTGTCGTTTTCGTGATGTTCTGTGTCATTGTTCTGTAGTTGTCATGTTGGGTGACTCAGTCACCGTTTCCCATTAAAATTGTTTTGAATGCTTCCTCATCATCATTATGGGTTACGGAAGTCTAGCTCTACAGCCTCTACCCCTTCCATCAGTACTTCGAAGTACTCGAACGTTGTTGAATCATAGCATG
The DNA here is from genome assembly GCA_034698045.1 of Paramacrobiotus richtersi. Lineage (NCBI taxonomy): Eukaryota > Metazoa > Tardigrada > Eutardigrada > Parachela > Macrobiotidae > Paramacrobiotus > Paramacrobiotus richtersi. The sequence goes on from JAQGAU010003068.1 coordinate 6,122, forward strand.
GAATGAAATGTCTGCACAATCTTGCAGCTTCCTGGTTTGAGAAATAACTGATTGGTGCGTCTGTTGAGGAGGTTTGGGAGATAGCATGTCAAACAATTGAATGACTTGTAACTCGGCGATCATGGCATGATCCAACAGGATGATGCCAGCGTTTGTGTGTTTAGTGGCAACTTCTCCAGCTTTGTCCACAAATGAAACTGTTGCATTTCTTTCGGAAAAGCAATCCGAATCGAACATCAAAGCACCGTCTCGAACGGTTCGAAAAGGCGTCCGCATGCGCAAATGAGTTTTACACATGTGAATCAAAAAATCATTTCGTAGAGTTTTCAGTCTGGTCCTGACGCTGAAACAGGTCCCCAGCTCAAAGGTACATACAGTTTTGACGGTAGGAGGTCTCAGGACGAAACTGCGAATGTCTTTATCCCGTGTTCATGAAATGAACTTTCATACATTATCGCTGTAAAAATCTGTGAAAGGGGTTTCACAATAACGAATCTGGCTTATTATTCGCTAGGGTGTACAGTGTAACGTTTGAGCCTGGAAGTTTACATTACGAATTTGAACTGAGCAAATTTTCATTAGAAGTACATCTCGACCTTTTTCACTTTCGAACATTGGTGTGAATTTGTTAACACCGTGTTAATGCTACCTTTTCAAGTAAACAAAGTGTACATATAGCGCAACTGTGCACTTTTTCGTCTTTGTAACCTTTCATACCGACTCAACAAGCCGACACTTTTGCGCTTTACAATATGGCGCGCGAATCATGATCAATGTTCAATCTCAATAGCTGAAACACCCAGTTGAATCTAACAAAGCCAGACATAAGGGCTGAAAAGAAACCGCGGAAGTTCACTGGTGCCACATCGGAGGGGTGTTTCTACCCGCATACCTGTATGTACCATTGAAGTATTGATAGAAACAGCAAATACCTAAAGAAGCATTATAAAGAACTCTCTACCGTGAGTACAGAGAAAGCGGCTAGTTACTATAATCAATATATATATGCTGCCCTTCACTTAACTCGGTATGCCTGCGCAAAAACATTCAATCGTATTTATAGGTACTTGTGATAACAGTAATCGATAAATTAGCCGCCATATAAAGAACCGCCAACTTGATCGAAGCATTAGATTTTTTGTATGCACTTTTTGCATGTTATTAAAGAGTTACGTACGGTACACGTTCGGCTATGAGCAGCAATCAATATAATCAGTATTCTTACATAACACGTTTTGCACTTCATCGGATTTGCGAACCATCGTCCATTTTCTATATTGTGTGTTTTTGTAACCTCTCGACGATGCTGTATTTACATACTGCATTATCAGCTCTGATCAGACTTGGCGTTCTGCTTTATGGGCGTTTCCTGCTAAAGCTCATGGATCATTTTGAAGTGTTGCGACAAGAGTGATGGACGTAAAAATCCAAAGAAAAAAGTGTTATACTTTGTCTTGCCTGCCTTTAAATCTGTGCTCTACCACTTTGTGTACGAGGACATCGCCTTGATCTGGCCCATGGTTTTTCAAGGGCTCTGTTGCGCCCCACCCAGTGTCTACACCGGGACTTTCAGCTGGTTAGGGATGTGGCGCTACAAAGCGTTGCAAAAACATGGAGCAGATCAGGGCGTTAATAATGCCATTTTAAATATTTCATGCACTCATCGATATTGCCAGTAAAGCCCATGAGAAATCGTACAAGTGAATCAGTGATGTCTAGAATCCGCTGCGGAAGAGATTTACTTGATTATGGATGTACAGTGACATAATAGAGGGATTAGACTATCGTCCACACTGATTGTTATGCCGGCACTTTGGTTAACGATCGACGATGCCTCTTGTGATAAAGTGACTAAGCGAAAGAAGCCGCACGAGAGAACCGACATCGCAATTAGCGCGCATTGAGCTACTTTCTATTCTGAAGTGGAAGCGCTACAGACGCGAGTCCTGAGTCGGCTGCCAGCAGAAACCCCAACAGTTTACGCAGTCTGAATGTCTGAGTGTCGCGTCATAAACTGTCGCATTCACTTTATGGATCCCAGTAACGGAAGACAATCCCATTGGACAGAGTTCGTTTCTTCATTGATTTGTCTTAATTAGAGGCGCTTTTGCGTTCAGCTGACTCCGTATTCGTTGCTCCAATATTAATGTTCGATAATTCTAACACAACACTTTTTAACAATTCGACGAGTTGGTCGATATTCAATCCATGCGCCTGGCCACCCCGAGACGCAGCCGTTAGCTATGCTACTCATGTCCAGACGGATTTGGTGTTGCGGCCCATTTGGCTGCTCGTTTGTACGACTGGTAACCTGCTCAACATTATTCTGCTCCGGAAGTATCGCACATATCAAGCATATCTCCTTGTCGCACTGGCTTATGCGGACCTTGCTTGCATGTACGTATGTACTTATGTATAAACAGCGGTACTCAAGGGCAACTTAAAAGGCTTCTTAATTAGCTGTTTTTCAAAGACACGGATCGTTATCTTGCAGGTGGCTGTGGATGCCTCATTTTGCAGTGGTAAGTGGCATTACATATACAGACAGACATCGGCAATTAGCAACCAGGTCTGTTGGGTAATGGATCCGAAAACATGAGAAATGTCATTTTATTCATTATTTATACAGGATAGCTGGGAATGATCGCTTCCTATTAACGGCTGTGCGTAAACGATTACTAAGTAATAAGTATTGCATCTTATTGTAAGTAATGGAGATCGGGGACGAGCCCCGGCGGCTGCCGCATCCTTACCCGTATCGATTTCCGCTAGTTGGACGATTGTTAAATTCTCTGGTTCTAGCATCCACCAGTTCTGGTGTCAGTTAGTTACCGACTAGATATAAATAATGCGTACTGTCTTGATCTCCTAATAGTGTTATAACACACCAATTACTAACAGCGTGCGTTGTTTCCAGCAGAATACCGCAGGTGCACCCAATTTATGGGATGGATGGCTGGTCCATGTTACCGTGATCCTTGGCAATACCGCTGCCCAATGCTCAGACTGGTAAGAAACTACCGCATCTAATATTCACCGAAGTCATACTTAAGTGCACATTTTGTGGAAGCGTTCATTGCTACTAAAACTACTATCGCACGGTCACTGTCCCAACAAAAATCTGAAACGAATATGAACCACGTTTGTTGTGCTTAATATAGGACACTGGTGGTGTTTTGTGCCACCCGCCTCCTGAGTATACTTTTCCCAATTCGAAGTCGCATCTTTCTGACGCGCCGTCGGATACGGAACAGTCTGGTGTCTTTGATACCGTTATGCTTTTTGTCATGGACGTTCCTGATCGTATCACAGATTGTTTCACCAGATGGAACCGACACAACACACCCTTGGCTGGAACAGTGGAGAATTGTCGATCACTATGGAATTGTGAGCTATATACGGACAATTACCCATATTTCTGTTGGTTACGCCTACCCTCTTGCAGGCCCTTTCAGAATTCCTAACCTTCATGGCAATCTTGTTGACAAACATTATGATCATTTTCCTGCTATGTCTGCGTCGTAAAAGAAGGAGGAATCAACCTGAAAGCGATCACCTGCACAGCCTAACTGCAAAACACTCCCTGGAGCATAAGTTCGTGTTAATTAGCCTGAAACTTCTGCGCCGAAGAATGGCCATTGTATCCGCAAATGTTGAGTAGTATAATATTATTTCTTTTTCGTATAGCACTCCGAAAAAGCGTTCACGAGCTCCTTTTATCCAGACTCACGGAAAAGATCCCCACAGTACATCTACCCTGCGCCTGTTGACGGCATCAGCTTGTCTGCATATCATAACCAAAACCCCGACCATTGTGTTCCAAAGTATCGACTATCTGTGTGCCGTTTACTTACCCGATGACCAATTCGCCATCCTCGTTACCGTTTACAACCAATTGTTGTTCGCCAATTACTCCGTTACATTTCTGGTGTACTGCGGTGTGAATCGCGCTTACTTTAGGCGTGGATGGATGTTGCTGCGACACAGGGGTTTGTTTTCGGTGAATGCCGGGTCGGGAGCGTCCAATCACCACAACAGAAGAAACCGAAATCGATGAAAGGTTGGCAGATGCATTTCTATGAACCGCCATGGACCAAACCTGAGGAACACTTATTCCCACTGGTCTTTCAGAGAGTGGGCTGGTGTTGAGATTGTTCTGTTTTTCGCTGTTCGGTTACGGTTTGACGCAAAATCGTGATGGCTGCTTTGTAACAATACTGTTGTTCCGCTTATGAGCCTTATGTACCGGTCGGCTGGCAAACAAGCGAACAAACTCAGGGATTTGGCGTACAGTTGTAAAGTGCGACGCCAGAATGTTTTTCTATGCGCTTGATTTCTTTGCAATAGCTTCCGTACAAGGGCCAGATCGCTTGGCGGTCGTTTTAGGTGTTGTTTCGTTTGAGCATGGCACTCTTCCCATCAAACGAAATGAAAGGTCACCAGTATTCTTCGAAAAGGCTTATGTGTGAAAGTAATTAGTGGCCATCAGTCAGCCATTACCTGGGATGATTGTTTTCAGTTTCTTCCTGGCGGAACTAATCTGCTTATGTCATACCCATGTTATGACCCATACGGTGGCTGCCGGTGCAGAAGATCGCTGTTCATTAAGGACAGCAAAATGTACTCACAAGCTCTGTACTTAAGACTATTTTGTTTATGTTGCATGAACAAGAGAACTCCGACAATCACTGTAAATTTTAAAATACTATCATTATTTTCCTATGCTCTGATACGCATAACAAGCGCGGTTTCTGGGGAGCGGAATTTGTTGACAAAATCCCTGGCAGAGAAGATCTCTACCGGAACAAATAATCATGTTGCCAACGTTCAGCCGGCAGCACCCGAATCCCAAAAAAAATCAAAAACATGAAGCGAAAAGTGCCATCCGCGCTGCGAAGTCTTCCCGTCACTGGTTGTCCAGACTGGCATACTTCATATACAAGGCAGTCACTTCACCAGTATCCGCGCGCTTTTATCTCAGCAGGAGAAGCTCCAAGGGATGCCGCAAGCGTTGCTCCCTCGCGTCGGAACGAATATGCCGAAATATTGTTCGCGCTGATTTCCGGCTCTGTTCAAGACATTTTCTAAGAAACCGTTAAAGTCATGAACGGTCAAAGCAGTCACGTTTGTGTTCCTGCGGTATCTCAACAACAGTTCATCGGGTCCTGGCTTGACTTTGGCCAAAAGCGTCGTAACGGCTCTTAGTGAGCAAAGGTCACTGTGACTCGGGAACTGTGGAACGATAGCGTGCACAACAGCGTTTGCAAAACCGTTGCTCTTTAAAGCTGGTGCTGTGATTCTATAGCCGAGCTCCGAATGCTGGATATCTTTCACCATTATGCAGGTTTTGCGGCCATTGATTGTTTGGAAAATGTTTGAGCTGCGAAGTAAGGTGAAGAAAGCTACCAAGCAAGCCGTCCAAAACGTGTTCCGGATTCGTTCTGGCACCATGTCCAAGCATTTCCGAATATTAATCACTATGGAAAATTCTATTGCTGCCCTTTTGTTCGGTAATTCGAGGCATCGTCTTTGTGCCCCCTTTATTGCAAAATGTGCCAGATCGGGCGCTTACATGTCTCGTGAATGATGCAGTGACACAAAGCTTGCGATGCAGTTTTGGATCGTGGTGAACTGTAAGGTTTCCGAAGCAAGACAAGCAATGTACCAGCACACCGTGGTACTGTCGCCGGAACAGCCGTTAGGTGGTAAGTCCGACAAAAGCGTGAGTCCCACGCGCAAATGACTCACCTGTCGTTCAAGACGTTGCAGTTGGGTAGGAAAGTGTAGCTGTTTTGGGCAGCGAAATTCCTGGGAAGCTGGAAAACACCGACGAAATCCGCTGGATGTTCGCTTTATCGAGTATGACTATGCTTAAAGCATCTGCCGCTACATTAGTGACGCCGGGACAATCAGCGGTAGTACCATGAATGCTCCCCGGGTAAAGAATGGCGGCATGATTTCACCGTAGTTATTATATGGCCATCAGTAGATCCTCCAGATCACCCGGTATTTTGCCAAGCGAGGCATATTTCCAGCGCGCGAAACCTGCGCTCATATCTGAATGATGTATAGCAATGGCGTAGCAAGCTTTCAGGTGCGGTAAGCCAAGAGGAAGATGGCAACATTTATCTGTGTTCCGTTACAAGTTCTTCAGCTCCATCCATAGATGGACATGTTGCAGTACTTTCTGCACAGTGACCCGAAACAGTGCTTTTTCGAACGGTTCTAAAGGTCACCATGTCGTCCGCAAATAAAAAAAATTTCTGCACAGTATGTGAACAAAAGTGCTTTTATAGAGTTCCCAGTCTGGTCCTGGGACTGAAGCCGGTCTTCGAATTCTGGGAGTGTGGGTTTTTTCAAGTTCTCTCTACGTACTGTGGATTTAGAGGAAATTGTTCTCAGTTGAACTGGTTGTTGTCGCATTTTTGATATTAGCGTTTGTTCGACCGGATGTTGAAGTCCCAGAATACTGGGTTATCCGCTCTTGTAACTTATTAATAATAATAATTAAAGGTACACTTTTGACGGTGTGCAGTCCAAAGACGGAAGCAGCGTACGCCTTTTCTACTATCTTCTGCGTACATTATCGACCCAGAAATCTGTAGAAGTGGTTTCACAATAATGAATGTTCTTATTCGATAGGATGTACAGTATGTATCCCTTGTACCTGGAATTTTACTTCAAGAGCCTAAACTACGCAGTTTCATTACGTCACAAAGTTCTTCAAACGCTTCTGTTACGAATTGGTAACGTAGTTTTAACCCCACCTCTTCGACTGAATAGAGTATTAAGTGTATATAGAGCAGCTGTGTACGTTTTCTTATTTTCAACGTAACAACGTTCCATATTGACCGGAGACCGATAGCAGTTTACGACTGCCACAACGGAAGGGTTTTTCTAATTCTCATGCTGTTCAGGCACGCGTACGTTTAAGTCCTATTGAAGTATTGATGAAAACAGCAAATACATGATAGAACTACTATAAAGAACCGTAGTATTACTATGGTAATTCCAAAAAAAAGCAGCTGGACACTATTTACAGAAGCCACAGTCGATATCCTGCCTTTCATTCAGCTCTGCATGCTTGTGCGAAAAATCGAATTTGTGATAACAGTAATCGATAAACTAACCGCCGACTGGAGCGTAGTATTGGATTTCTTGTATGCATTTCCTACTTGTCACAAAAAAGAGCCACGGTACGCTTCCGGCTACGGGCACGGCGCTATCTATATAATCGGTCTTGTAACTTGATGCGCTTTGCACTTGTTCATCTGACTGGCAAACTCCCGTCCATTTCTTGTTTTGTGTTTCTCGGAATTTAACGGCGATACTCTATTTATGTGTTGAATTATCAACACTATTAAGTCGTTCTGCTCCATGTATAAGCCCGACTTTTTCTCGCAGATCAATCGTTAAAGTGTTGCGATAAGAGTAATCGACGTAAAACTCTAAGGAAAAAAGGGTTATATCTGTTGTGCCTGGCACTAAATATGTGCTCTACCACTCTGTGTATTAATAATGACAATTATTCCGCTCGTCCATACTGCCAGCACGCTTGGAAAGCCCAAGAGAACAGAAGTACCGTTAAGTCAGTGACTGCAACTGCAGCAGAGATCGCTTGATTTTGGATGTACAGTACAGGGTCACAGAGCGATTAGATTATCTCCAAATTGATGTTCATGTCGGCACTTCGATTCCACAATCCTCTTGTCGCTAACGAACGACGATGCCTCTTGTAAGCGACAGAACCGAGATCACAATTAGCCGTATGGTATTGAGCTACTTTCTGTTTTGAAGTGGCAGCGTTCAGACGGAGCCATGTCCACTGACGGCAGAA
>JAQGAU010003069.1:0-13956 GCA_034698045.1 Paramacrobiotus richtersi
ATGACAATACACAAAATCAACATGCTTATCGATCCAACTGATTTCCGGTAATCAATGAGAGATGCAGTGCGCCTCTCGCTCTGGCTGGACAAGAAGGCAGCTGTACTTTTTGCGGCAGTTTACATGCAAACTTGCAAACTCATTCAAAACTGCATTTAAAGAGCCGTTAAAAATGTCCGCAAAATTGACAGATTACCAGTAAATTTTATGGTAGCAATAAATTTATAATATCTGTACTTATAACTGTGAAAATGCTATCCAAGTCTACAAAAAATCAGACCTTTCGTATGCCGTATGAGTCGGTATGGCAATACGTACCATAAAACCATAAATCCGTAAAAGTCCTCGGATCATATCGCACCGGATCATAGCGCACCATGATGGCCTCGTCCAAATAAAAGGTTACATTGATAAACAGCTGCAGACTAAATGCATCTTTAAAAATATCGAGAATTCGTTTTCAGAATCCCTGCATACCTTTGAGGTTATCGAATAATGTAGTAACTCCAGCAGAAGTTGTTAACGGTTATAGTACACCAGCGTATTGTCTACCAGGAGCTTTACAATCGTCAATATTGTGGGGAAAATGACGTACGAATACAAGTGGACAGAGTCATTACACACGAGACTTCGCTTGCAGAACAATGCCGGATGTGATTACTACCAGCGGTACCATAATTTTTACGGTTAATTCGTCACTAGCGAAACGGCAATACCGGTTACGAACAAATCAGCATGCGGCGGACGCTTAAAATGTCGACCGCTTGTCGCCGGAGGAGAAACAGAAAGTCTCAAACGTTTGTCATCAGGATATAAGCGCATTTATACCGTAAATTTAAATACAGATAATATATTCGTTGTTTCGCAAAATTAAGGTTCGAAAACTGAAACACACTGCGTTCCTCCACAAGTGCGTGGGATTCTTAACTCTGCGATTTACCATGAACGAAAGTATCAGGTCGAACAATATCACACAGTTCCGGTGTTCCTGGGGTGCCGATACCGACCAAACGAATTCCACGAACAATTTCTTCCATGCCGCTATTGCACGCTCGGAATATGCTTTCATCATTTGTTATCCGATTCTGTTATTCGTTTGCACACTGGGAAATGTGCTAAACTTCGCCGTGTTGCGTGTCTGGATGGTGGTGGATCGAGTACCACATGCGCAATGTTCTTGCTTGCACTGGGCATCGGAGATTTCTTAACAGTGTAAGCTGCAGCTGTACGTTATCATGACCTTATTACACACTCAGCATCGCTGAAAAGTCAACTGTTTATCCCCACCGAATACCAATCTCTGCCCGACACTGGGCAGTTCTGTGGCAATCTATTTTCGTGTTTAGATGGATGCAGCTGCCAGAATATGTGTACGCAGTCAGTCCAGGCTTGCTGACCGTGAACACCGTGCCCGGATACATTAACGCCTATACACAAGGCTGGTATATGTGGATGCAAATGGTGTGGCCAGCGTTTTCTAACTGGTAAAATTTGTTGCAAATGTTTTAAACTCGACCAGAAGCTACTGCTAATCATATTGTATCCAGAAACAGAAGGTTTTTTGGTCGTAGGGTTTTGGTGGCGTTTTCGGTGGTTCGTATCAGAGGGCTCTTGGATCCCTTGATTTACAGCGGTCCGCCATCAGTGCGAAGCGTCCGCATGATCATTGCTTGCGCTATAACGTACGCTGCAGTAACCAACGCATACAAATGCGTCGTTCAGTATTATTTGCTGGCCACAACGAATCTGAAAACTTTCACAGAGGAATCACGGAAAATTTTCATACCCGATCTTCCTTTTTGGCTGCAGATGTGGAATAGCATCAATGCATTCTATAAGGTAATCAAAATAGACAGATTCGAGAAGCATATAACACTTGAACTCAAACGTGCATTATTTACACCTGCTCGTACCGTTAAATTTATCCGTAATCTAGTTATTTCTTATGCTTTAGGTTGTGGAACTGGCGGTGGTTTTTGCGGTACTTCTCGGCATAAATATTTGTATCGTTTACTACGTAGCTCGCCGGCGGCCGCTAAGCGTTACTTCTGGGATGTCCATCCGTGCATTCGTCGGTAAGCTGAAAATCGAAGAGGAAGAAGTGCAACTGGGCTGGGTCCACATTCTTTTGTGTACAGCCTCTGTTTACGTGTACGTGATCTGCTTATTTCCCCTTGCCATAAACGAAGCCTTGACCCTGCTCTCAGGATATCCGTACTACATATCGAGTTACATCTATCACGATGTCCTTCTGCGTCGACCTGCGCAGTTACTGATGCTGATCTCGTATTCGGTCAAATTTTATCTGTACCTCGCTTTTTGCAAAATATATCGGAAGCAAGCAAAGAAGGCACTGCACAAAATGAAGAACAGAACTGGTGGAGGACTGCCGCATAAGAAGGCGAAGTCGATTTTGGGAACGCAGTTGACGCGTCTGCAAAGCTTTCCGGCGTAATGCAACCCTGCATGCGTATCTTGTTAATTTATTGCCGCCATTAATATTCCCGCGGGCTACTGAAGCCCATATCAGACAACTCTGGACGTTTGTCGAGCGAACAGGAATGCTGGACTGCGGCCGCTGGTGATACCGGAGTGGATATGGATACCACGCAGACCTGACCGATGCATGGCCCATATGGCATATCATTCCGGCACTGCAGTTGCAGATCGTATGTCGTATAATTATAATCAAGGGCCCGCATGGGAAGAATCCGTTCTGGTCGGTTGTTATAGCCGCTGATACATTTCGATGGTCATATTAAATTCCAAGTTCGTATGTGGTCAAAACATGTCGTTGGGGTCTGCAGTTTTTGTCCTTTCTGTACTAGTGCAGCGCTAGCATCTGTGACCTTTATATGTACTGGAGTACGATATATGTAGCACGGATCGCGCGAGCGCCTGACAGATTCTGGGGCATCTGCATGGCCGCTTTCCTGTTGATGCCGACCATTTTTAATGTCGATTGCTCAATAGTTTACCTGTGATAATTAATATCAACAAATGCACGAAAACTCGATTTGGTTAGTGAGACCGAAGGAACAATACGGGGGTACGTCGTTTGAATGTAGCTTTTGACTGAATGCGAGGTATGATTTTTTTGTTAATAAATCTTGCAATAATATATCTATGTATATTCGTCAAGTTGCATTACATTTGCGGACTCTCAGGCACTTCCAAGTACAAAGCAAACTTCCAGTTGTACAATTTTTTTCATTGGGTTTGGAATGTTTACCGTGTCTGCCTTTTTTCCCTTACAATTAGCTAATCCGTCAAACTAACTACACTGTAAAATCGTTGTTTACTGGGCAAAAGCCGCCGACACAAAATCAAGTGCGAAGACACATACAGAAACAACTACAAGGTAAAATGTCAAATATCAAAAAAACAACCAATATCACGACCTCGATCTGTAAAATCTGTACTAGAAAATTCACGGCATTGTGACATAATTAAATCAAAAGCATTATTAGGCAACTATTTATAAGCAGAAAAGGATTTTTCTGGCGATGGTTGTGCCACGGCATATATTTAGTAATAATTAATAACTGAAAGTTCAGGAACTGCATGTTCTGTTGATTCGCATGCTGTACATAATTTTGTCGTGTTCGTGCTGTACACACGAATCGTTCATCGCTAGCGGCAATAAATAATCTCACAAGCACTGCGTTAGGTAAATGTTTACAATTCGCTGAAGTCAGTGAAGAGCAATAGGTAATACTGTTCTCCTGTTTTGTAATATAAAAGAACTGATTGTGTGAGTAGCAAATCGCAATAATATTATGTAAGCAAACATTTTCTTTTCGACACTGTTCTGCACGCTGTATCAGAACTCGTCCGATAGATTCAACCGATAGCGGCCGAAGCATCTCGATTTCGAATCTTTTCCGCAATGGCGAAAACATTCATCTCGCTTCTTTGTATTCTTTTGGGTAAGATTGTTATACATCCGTTTTACATAAACACAACCGATCTACCAAGAAGTTTCGTACCATTGCACTGTTCCGTGCATCGAGAAGTGTGACGTACTGTACTGCAATATGTATATTTGCAGTTGCAAACGAATTATGCAGGTATGTGAACCAGAATACAAGCAAAACCAGTTGTCACAAAACCAATTGTAAAGGAGGAGATTAAAATTTGTTAGTGCCAGCAAAAATGCAGCGCCACGTGATACAAACGTAGCACCGGGAGCGAATCAAGCGGACGAAACTGCAACGCCTGCAGCGAAGCACGGGCATAGAAAGCACAAATCTTCGCACCGACCAAAGCCCGGAGGTAAGGACGCATCGTACTTGAATCTCATGATTCCATAAACAGTAACCTTGTTACTTGTAAATACATGACTTTTGAACGGCGATTAAACGGCACTTTTTGTTACTGCAGAGACAACCACGGGTGATCCGAAGTGTCCCAAATGTCCTGGCTCACCCAGTGGGTCGGGTGTCGGTTGACCGCGCAAAGGCCAAGCGTTACCATCGAAGCCGAGAAATCATCGCTGGCCAGTTCTCAAGCGACAGCAGTGGCCCTGTTTTGTGAACCGTCAGTTCGCTACATGGCCGCCATCGTAACACGGTATATCAGTCAGTGCGGTACGAATATTGTTATGACTTTCTGGCAGTTTCTGCGCAAAATCGTAAAAACTGTCAGATATGGCGGTTTCGCGCGGTTATAATCTATTAAAATTTGTTGCCAAAAACTTGATTTGTAAACGTTGGCAAGCCTTGCTCTGCGCGCGCGTTGTATGTGGGATCTCAATATTATGAAATGCGAACTAAAAAGTATCTCTCGCAATGGCCTTTCTGGTTGTATTCGAAAGGTTCCGTTCCTGCACACGCATGCGACGAAACCGTCACCAGTATGCCGCCTGTGGCGCGTTTCGCGATAAATCCGTGCATTATCCAGTAGCCGTCTTCTCATAATTCTCTTCCGACTATATATGTGGAAAGTTTTTATATAATTGTTTTCTTATACAGTTAAATACAAGCAAAATTTTACAGTTTTATTGATGATTCGTTGTGCGACCGGAAGAACATTATGCACCAATGTAAGCCGACAATTAATTATCGTGTGTTCAACAATTATATTCGGCAACATTTTTCGAACAGTTGATGACGATTTAGAAATATTACGGTACAACGATATCACTTTCTCATGACTGTGCTTCACATTTCGTTTTTATTGATACTGTATACAATAACAGCAAATATAAACTGCTAGCAACGCAGTTTTCTTTCTATAAACAACACGGCTGCATACTTTTCGAAAAATCTCGATTTCACAGTTTGTGCATCTTGATCTGACCATAAACAGAAATTATGATAACATGAGTAATTATGATAACTGATTATCTACAACAAACGGTTGTATTCCCAAGAAAAGGATCTGTAGTATTCCAATCGTCACTAGCGATTCCATAATTGTGACTTTTGTTAAAACTGCAAACAAACATTAATACCACATAAGTAACTCACCACCACAATGAAACATTTTAAAAAAGGGACGCTGTGACAATTATCAGGATAAAAACCAGAAGAAAAATTCAGAAATGTAAAGCAACTAAATTCTCAAAGAAAGTTGACAAATGGCATAATACGAAACGCGATCTCAAAAAAATCTAGAACTCACTTCGATATACTTGGCTGCCAGCAATCCACTGCAACAGCAAACAACCCCACCAAATAAACCGGGGCTGGCTGGGAGACATCCAGATAATGGCAGGCAGACGGAGAAAGACCGGATACAAGGAGATCATCATGCCGGCCAGGAACACCGACCAGGACACTGAATGCACATGCTGCTCTGCAATAGTATCAGAAATAATGATCTGCGAAAAGTTAGAAATGTGAACACATCTGGAGTGGACCTACTCATTGGACAACTCTTCTGTCGGTGCATCCCAATGAACGATACAGCCAATAAATACAAAACATTAGCTGCAACCAAAAACTGATGTCAAATACGTTTTTGGCAAACATCACAAAACCATACTGTTCTGAAACCAAGCAAGCAAACTGAATCAACCAAGTAAAAAAATTCGATTATCAATACAACCACCACATATAAACTAATCCGTATACAGAATGATTGTAAAAATACCTGGCGAAAACAATAAATGAAAATTTAAACTAAACAATACTAAAAATGCAACAAAACCGAAAGTAGGCCGAAAAGGTTTACTATATTTTCTACACTCAAAATCTTGTCTGGAAGAGAAAGAACGGCAAAGAACTGCAAGAAGAAACCATTAAGAACTGGAACCAGGTTTCAATAAAAAAATTCAGTAGTGCATATAATGCAAGCGACAAAACGATACAAAACCGAATCACATGCAAACCGTTCGCAGAAAAATTTGCAGAAAAGGGTCCTATTCTGCAGAACTAATTACGGAAGATATATGCAAAAGAGCCAAAAAATCACTAAGCAGCAAGTGGACTAAACTATTAAAGGGAGTACTTACCCGCTAAAGCCACAAGTAAGCGTTTATGAAACTCCCACTCAAGAAGATCCACAGATAACGCGCTGGAGCCTTCTGCATCTTTGGCACGCCACGAGATCCACTGCACGTATCCATCGGCCATCACGACCACCAGGACGAACTTCCACAGCAACTACTATCCAACAACGATATATGCAATCGCCAAAATCAATCAAGAACGAAAGCACACCACCACGAACCAGAAAGCCACTGTTGAAAATGACATGACGGTACGCTGGTTGTTTCTGCAGGAGTATATCCAGGAAGATGGATAGATTGTCGTATTCCACGTAGTCATCCACATATTCTTTGCAGCGCCGCTAAAAGAAGAAGATCGCTGAAGAGATGCGTTAAGCATTTCGTCGATGTAACAGCAAAGAAGATCAAACGCTACACGAAGGTCGAAGGAAAAGCTTACACAAGATTGCAGTTTCGTGACTCCAGGACTGTAATGGACGAATAAAATGTCTGCAGGTTCTTCGCATTTGATACATCGATATTGGAGCATTCTATTCCAGAAAACTCTTTCGATATAACCATATAAATTTACCCTAGCTGGGTTGTAAGAAAATAAAGTACGATCAATCATCACGGTAAAATTGCAAACATACGGAAAAATTATTTTTCAGCACAAGTACATAGAACCTGCATTATGCGCCAGTCTGGCAGTGCACACCGGAAGTTGGCCCGTTACGCGTAATTCTTCATAAAGAGAAAATTCAAAAAGATTTCCTATCTATCCTACAGTTCGTAAAACAATATCAGTAAGTGGAAGATATTCTACAAAAACTAAGATGATTTTGCTTTGGCCTTTGGTGTGAAGGAACACCAGAATTTTTGGATGCTAGTGCTAAATTCTTGCGTCGACTCATAAAAACCTGTTCATTAAATTCAGCGGTTCGAGAAGCCGGTCCTGAGCGTCGACGTGGTGTGACGACAGACTGTATGATGCGACTATCCGTTCCAGGGTACAAATATCGAGCAGCAGAAAGAAAGAGGCTCCCTCGATGGAGCCTCATCAGAAAGGCCTTCGTTTGCGAAGGCTCGGATAAACATTTGTGGGATTTTAGATTTCTTATACCCTGATGCTAGTACTTAGGGAAAGTGATAAATCGTAAATTCGTAATCATACCAAGGCACTTGCTGTGTGCAAAAGAGTGTGCTGCAAAATTTATTTTGCTGTTATATTTTTGGCACCAGCCTCGCAAAAAACAATGCAGAACGCTGCAGTTGATCCTGCTGCTGGGTATGGAGGGTTCGCGGGGCGTGTTGATCCTGAGAAAGAAGCCCGCTTCCGTGCCACTGTTCAGGAATATATGGACTTTCTGGATGACGCTCAGGATAGGAGGATTTATTCGGAGCGGATCAACCAGATGATACAGAATGAGCTGATCCGATTGGAAGTCAATGTTAATGACTTGCGAGCTGTGAATCCAGCACGATGCAACAGGTAGGCATTGAAAATTTTATACATGGATACTGACAAAACGCATGGTGTCTCTTATGTTAGCACGTATTTCGTATGTTCGGGCTCACTAATCAAGCCTGGACTTTTAATCCGAAGTCGCCATGCTAAAGTTCTGCGTCCAGAACGAATTCTTGTCACCTTTTTTTTATGAACAAAGTTACAAAAGAAATTTATAAGTGCCGAAATGGCAAAGTTAATGTTTTTATTTGTAGTTTTTCTAGCGCAAGCGATGAGAAGCATGGGTTTATACTTATAGTGTGCATTTGTATATAATTCCAGATTTTGGCTTTAATTTATTGCCAATTGGTAATTTATGTATAAAACATGTCATACCAAGGCGAATACATGTCATATGATTGTGAACGATGCTGATTGTGAGCCATTATTGTATTTTTTCGCAGTTTACTTAAGGACACAGTGGAAGAGCTGAATGCGTTCCAGGCAGCGGTTCGCAATGCCATCCAACGCGCCAGCGATACCTACGCCCGCAAGCATGAGAATCTCTTCGTGGGATTATGTGGAAGGTGAGAAGTAGTACTGACAGCGATCTGGATTCTACACACAAAGATCTGTTTGCCAGCTCAAATGATTACCATCTGAAAATAACACAAAATTTGTACTTGTTGGTTATTTTAACGACTTGGATCGTATTACAGTTTCGGTGCCCGACACGTTTCCCCGCGAACGCTGCATGCGCGCCTATTGGGCGGGATTGTGTGTGTGGAAGGGATCGTGACCAAGTGCACCATTGTCCGCCCCAAGATTGTCCGCAGCGTGCACTATGCGCCCAGAACCGGGAAGACCATCGAGCGGCGCTACACGGACTTGATGAGCGGTGGTGAGGCCACCAGCCGAATGGCCTATCCCACGAAGGACGACGAGGGCAATCCGCTGGAAACGGAGTATGGGCTGTGTGTCTTCAAGGATCATCAGACTTTTACCATTCAGGAGCTGCCGGAGAAAGCGCCTCCAGGTGAGACAGCCAGTACCGATGTCAAGGGACGCATCAGTAATTATCCGTAACATAAGTATTAGGCAATGGGCAGTGCAGTAAATTAGGGCTTTCCTTTTATGAAAAAATTATTATTCTTTTCATTGCAGTAAATGGTAGTAAATAGTAATGCTGATAGCATTTATGAAATGGTAAAATGTGGAACAAAAGTGTATCGTTAGAGTATAAGAAAGTTCGGAGTGTATTACCGATTGGTACTTGTGTGATGATGAAAATATTAGTAAACTTTTTTTGCGCTGACACTCCTGACAGATAAATAAGCTTTTGGACTTGCGAAAGAACGAAGTTTATGAGGTTTTGTTATAAAAAACTGGAAACAGTCCATTATTAAAAAACTTCGCGAAGGCATAAGGTCGCGAGCAGTATAAGAAAAAAAACGATATTCTCGTCGCTGGTGTGTGTACTGAACCTACAGCGGCTTATTTGCGACTGGTAATCCACGAATTACTGCGAAGTTTTCGGATTGGTAACCAGTTTTATACGTATGAACACGATCGGTACATGCCGGAATACTGAAATTTCGAGAGTGACTGTTTTTCGCGTTGATGGAAATATTTATCAAGAATAAAATTTGATTTACTATTTCAGGCCAGCTACCGAGAGCCGTGGAAGTCGTAGTGGAGGACGATCTGGTTGATCTGTGCAAGCCAGGGGATCGTGTGCTGGTTGTTGGAACGTACCGCGTGATCCATAATCAGCGTCAGGGCTACTTCGCCGGCAATTTTCGCACCGTCATCATCGCTAACTTTGTGGTGGAACAGCATAAAGAGAACGCGCCCATTTTCACGCAGGCCGATTCGCACCGAATTCGTAATTTCGCGAAGATGCCAGACGCGTTTGAAATTCTGGCACGATCTGTGGCGCCCTCGATTTATGGAAATGATTATGTGAAACAAGCTCTGCTGTGCTTATTGTTGGGCGGTCAAGAAAAGGTAAAAGAACGAAATGAAAACCGTGGTATTTTCTGGTTCTGGTAAATTCTGGGATACAGTTCCCTTAGTCATAGGGAAACGTCTTCAGCACAGACTTCTGACTATTAAGGATATTTTGTGGTCCACATTTCTCTTATACATCGGGATTTAATTATTAACATTTTCCTTACAATTCGGGAACGTATTCCTTAATATTCCCCTGACACTTAAGGATATGTTGTTGTCCACATTTCCGTATCTTTTATCCGATGCGTCAGTTTTTTAAAAAAAAAGTCAAAGCGTTAGTAGTATGTAAAGAAATTGAAACAGCACTGGAATTAAAAATTTCGTAAATGTAATTGATGTGTACGTGAATAACAATATTATATGGTAATAGTTTTGCGTTCCGTGTAGATACTTGGGAACGGAAGTCGATTACGTGGGGATGTCAATATCTTATTAATTGGCGATCCATCCGTCGCGAAGTCGCAGATGCTCCGCTTCGTGCTGCAAATTGCTAACGTGGCCATTGCGACGACCGGAAGAGGGAGTACCGGTGTGGGATTAACAGCGGCAGTGACTACCGATGAGATGGGGGAGCGACGCCTTGAAGCTGGCGCTATGGTTTTGGCGGACCGGGGTGTTGTGTGTATTGACGAGTTTGACAAAATGGCCGAGGATGATCGAACTGCCATTCACGAAGTCATGGAACAAGGTATGTTCATATATGTTGTTTTGCCTTAATTGTGAGAAACTACCCGCCCATTCGTAATGCGATGTGTGATAGAATAATGCTGTCCGTAATGATATCGTATGCAAGGATTGCCAGTCGCTGAAGCCCATAGTTAATACATCAATTTTATGACGGATATTCGGGTAAAAAAACACCAAAAAATAGAACATCGACAGTTGGTAACTCTATACAGTTCACGACACAGCCATAAGCAATAAATTAACTGAAATATCACTTCAGTATTACAACATTCTTACTGGCAGAACTGTTCGTTTCAATCTTAACTGGGAGAACAGTTATGAGAAAAATTGCGATACAGTTCTGTGAGAGATTCACAAAAACAACTCACTGGTAGTAGAACTGAGACAGCCGGCTTGGTGGGAAGTCGTAGTGGTCGCCATCCCGGATCTGCATAAACTCCCCATCATAGAAAAACTGGCCCAGATTCTTCAACTTTCGGGCTGTTTCGTCATTCACATACAGCATCGCTTTACGCACATGACAATTTCCGTCGAACCAGACGAAGCTACGCTTCTGCTTCTTCCCTCCAAGTAGATAACCGAGTGTCGGCCATTCATTTTGCAGCTGCATTAGAGTTCTTTCCCGGGGAAAAGGAGCCACGCAGATCCAGTATAAGTTAGTCTGATCGCTCATTTTTGCAGTGTGATTTGGAAACACAAAAAAACTGATCACGTCAGGGAATAAATGGCCTGTTAGAGTGCTGCTGCGTCGATCGTGAGAGACTGCGAGTTGGAAATGATTGAGCTTCGCTTTTTATACAGTTGTACAAGTTAGAAGATGTGGCGGGTGTTAGCCGTCTATGGATTCGAGCTATTGTTCTTCTGACGCTTCACTTGTTGCGGTTGGATGCATGTGTGTTTGAGGGAGGAAACAGCTTAATTTCAGAGTACGAGTACTGCTGAACGGAAAATTCTGACTTGCTTTTGTATTCTTGGATAAATCGGTGCCACTGTGCCTTTTGACTTAGTACCGAAGATATCTGATGTTCAGGCTGATTGATCGCTTCGACGATGTGCTTCAAAAGACTATTGTTGTTAAGCCCGTTGCGTTTCAGTTCCTGTTGAAAATGTGATTCCTTATCGATCATTCGATGTCTAAAACTAAACTGTTTAAACTGTCTATGCATACGCCGTGCTTAACAAACTTGTGATTTTTTGCTTTGATTATGAACTTGTGCGATTTCATATTAAACTTCAAATTTCAGGACGAGTGACCATATCCAAAGCTGGAATCCATGCCAAACTGAATGCAAGATGCTCTGTACTGGCAGCCGCCAATCCCGTATACGGCCGAGTGAGTATTTGACTCTGTATCTTTGTATAGTATGAAACCGTGTTATTCGTATCCGATCAAAAATACAGTGAAGGGAAAGGAAAATATACGTAAATTTCAACAATTTGGTAGTAACAGCACGAAGTTAAAAAAGCTTTGAAATCTACTTGCGTTGCAGTACGACCCCTACAAATCGCCAATGGACAACATCGGAATGCAGGATTCTCTCCTGTCCCGTTTCGATCTGATTTTCGTCATGACAGACAAGGCCGACCAGGAGCAGGACCTGATCCTGGCCGATCACGTTGTCCGGATGCATCGTTACCGCGCTGTCGGGGAACTGGACGGTGAACCGACCCGGCTGAATACGGGAGTGGACTGGCTGTCAACGAACATGGTGGACACGGATGAAGCGGATCAGCGACGTTCCGGACAGATCTACGAGAAGTATGACTCCATTCTTCATGGACCGCGACGGACGCAGTATGATAAAGTGCTGTCCAAGCAGTTCTTGAGGAAATACATCAGCATTGCCAAGAACTGTACCCCGAAACTGACGCAGGAGGCCTGTACCCTGATTGCCGAGGAATATACCAAACTCCGCTCACAAGATGAGGTAGATACGGATATATTATCAAAATATTTTTCGGTAATTTTTCGCAACTTTACCGCACATCTAGCTGGTGTAGCTTGCCAAGTTGGACTGTTTATGGTTGAATTGAAATACGTATTGAATGAGTATTTTATAAGTCGTTCCTGATGGGTGTCGGTGATAATATATGTACGTATCTCGCAAATGATTTTGATTTATTATATTATGCAGATTTGTAATGCAATATAAGATACCTTTAAGCGCTGATTCATGGTTAGCATATTTTAGTTTGCAGTTTGCTTGATTTGTTATATCAGTTCTCCTCTTTGTACTAACACAGCAGACTGGTGCTGTTTTCCAAATAATCACCTTCTTATATTGCAAATTTCCAAAATTATGTTGTCATCCCCGATTACGGTGTAAATTCAGTTTAATATTACAGTGACTTTTACTCCTTCCGTTTTGAATTTCGACCGTTTGTAAACGTATTACAAGACAAATGGCAGATTGTTTGATTGTTTTGTTAGGGTGGCGATAGTCTCGCTCGCACTCAGCCGGTAACAGCTCGTGCCTTGGAGACGATGATTCGACTGGCCACTGCCCACGCCAAGAGCCGTTTACAGCGCACCGTCGAACAATCCGACGCTCAAGCTGCATGCGACATGGTCCAGTTTGCGTTGTTTAAAAAGGTGGAAAAGCGCAAAAAGAAGCGGGTAAGCAAGCATTCTTCTCTGTATTGAGAACTATAGGTAATTGCGGACTAGTCATTCTGCACTTATTTGTTCGTGCTCGATTTATCATTAACGTTTTCTGCGCCTTTTTGTATGACGAGTTAGCACAAATTTGTTCTTTTAACAATATAAAGTGCAAGATAAGCTTTTGCGTCGACAACACTTGAGAATTACTGTGCATTGAAACATCTTATTCGCTTTAGAATAATCTCGTGAATTTTGAATAAAAGTAATACAGAGTTTCACTGCTGGTTTTCTAAAAGTTTTTCTTTCTGAAAATGTTCATTACGGTTTGAGTTTCATAACTCTTTAGGATGCATCGTGCAGAGAAGCTTCCCAGTAAATATTACGAATACTTTATTTCGACGTCAGCAGGAATTTCTCAGTTGTTATGTGTTATGGTAAAGGTCACGGTTATGCGGTTTCGAAGAATTACTGCAGCACTTGTTACAATGAGCGCAAAGGTTACCAGGGGCTAAGTGGCTGCGATGCGAGAAACGGTTTTTACAATAGTTTCAGCTTCTGGGGGAAACATTCATGAAACGGTTATAGTCATATTATTGCATTTGGTTTGTTTTTGACTTGCAGAACCTTGACGACGATGACCATGCAAGCAACGGCAATGCCGCTCCCATGGAGGTGGACGAAGCGGAAACGGCGCCAACCCAACCAGTTGACCCCGACGATCCCTACCGCTTCGGCAGCAGTGAGCCGACCCCGAAGCGAGCCACTGCCGGACGT
>JAQGAU010003070.1:0-13955 GCA_034698045.1 Paramacrobiotus richtersi
TGGATTGTTTTGAATGGGAGAACCGACCAGCGCGCTTTCTTGTCCGTATGCTTTTTGATTGCCATCAAGCGATTAGGCTGAACGCGCGCTGATTGGATGGCTCACAATGAAACCAGTAACTACACCCAATCACATTCGGAATAAACAGCAATCGCCTGTATGTGGCGGGTTGTAGGCAATGAGGGCGGGGCTTGCAAGCGGAAGTTGTCGGGCGGGGCGGTTAATTGTCTGCAGAAACAGCCGATTATCTGTAAGTAAATGTACATTTTAGACAGAATATACATTTTCTTATGCTTCAGTTAAGCTTACAGATTCCATAAAATTTAATATGGAATATAATTTGGTAGTAAATGTTTGGGAGTTTCAGACTAAATCCAAGTTGCATTCGTATCTTCCGAGTCGAATGATCCGACGAGATAACGGCCGAGTGCGTTTTATAGTCACCGCAACAGGGCGTAACTCGTGTTATGTAGCATGAAAAATAAGCGGACCGGATGTTGTCCATGTTATGCTTCATCGACTGGTAAGCAGAGAATGGGTAAAACGAAAAACAACCTTATTATGAAATAATGTTTTTAAATCGTATTAAATAAATTTTATGACACACTTTGTTTCCGTAACACTAACATCAAAAAAACTGCACAGACTTGGCTACTGCACAAAGTACAGCACATACAGCACATTTAAAGAGATTTAATAGCATGACTTTTTCACTCGAGCGACAACAGCACATTTCATCGAGCTGTTCGTTCGGTATCTCAAAACCTTCGATTGAAGCACATGTGCCGACTGTGCCGACATTTTCGGCCCTAGCCCATGACAAATTAAAAATACTACGAAATAATGTAACGCACAATCACTGACTAAGCTGTGCACTTTATTTTAAAGTTACTACAGATTTACCTGCATATATACAGGAGCATACTGCGGCAGCTTTTTTATTGAATGTCCGCAATGTTTTTAATATTGTACGAATTGCTTCTTTCGCCACAAAACGTTCCTGTCGATTTATTTTATTTCCTGCGTGGAAAACAGCCGTCAGATTGCAGGTGGCATCACCCTCCTATTGATTACTATAATTTCCATACGAGCGCCTACCTATAATTTCGTATAAGCGGACATTAGAGTTTTCATTTCCCAAGGACGCGAACCATTAATTTTCGTTGTAGGAATTCATAAGGAGCAATGGAAATTAATTGCGTATACGGACATAGCTACGTTGCTCATCGTTAACTGACAGTTTTCGGCTTACAAGCAGCAAGCTAATAGTTATAGTTATAATATAATAGTTATAGACTCATTATTGATCAACATAAAATAAAATCAAATCATAGTCATTCTTCATTTGGAAATCTTTGTTACGCCCACAACAATATTAGTTTAGCCTAGTAAATAAACCTACCGTACTGCATATTTTCTAGCATACCCTGGTGGTCGTTTTGGTGCAATTGTCGACAAATTATGATGTCTGCAGCTTAAAAATAAATAGAAATATGACAAATTATAGTGTCTGCACCTAGGAAATGCAAGAGTGACCGCTGCGACAAATTGACCGTACGTTCGGCCGGGGATCGCGCTATGCAGTGTCCTATAGCTCGTAAGCTCCTGTCATAACGGGCTGTAATTGTTGGCCAAAGCATCCTGAACGGTGAAACGCAGTGTCAGTTACCACGGTCAGACTTTTGTTCATTTAAGTTTACAAAAACCAATACTTGTGTAACGTTTTTTTTATCGTAACGACCAGGTCAGCTCTGTTTGCGCACGGTGGGCATGGGCATGCATGGGCATAACGATGTAGATGGGCATGTTCCAGTATCCGGCGCGGCGGCGGCCTTTATTGAACGTATAACTATTGAATATAATCACTATGACCAATCGGCTGAAGCTGAGGTTCGGGAGCACAAGTGTCAATGAAAGATGTTGTAAGGGAAATCCGGGAGAAGAACGGAAAGATCCGCGGTCAATGAAATTCTTGCTTCAAGGAGCAAATGCCATCTGTGTTATGGGAACTGTAGACACTTCCAGAGAAATGGTAGATGCATTTTGTGTTTCCAGTTTTCAACGTATGACGGTATGAGGAGGCTTTTCTTATGCATTCCTGTTTTTCCGATTTTTTGCACATTACACTTTGGAAGTTCATGAAAGAAAAAATTTGCCGTAAATGTATTAAAAGTTACCGTATATGTAATTACATATACGGTAAATTTTTTCTTTACCTAACTAGTGCTTTATAAAGCACTAGTATACTTCATGTGTCCGGGAGCAGTTGTAAGGGTCAGCCAGCTAACAATAAATAGGATCATTAAACGTACGTGTGCCGACCACAACGGCATGGTTTCACGCAGATTAATCACTTTATGGACAACACAGAGCAGTGACGTCATTGCCCCGAACCCAGTATAGGCTGTTCTAAAGGTTACAATCAGCCAGATTGGGGAACTCCTGCACGAAAGGTTTGGTTACGCTGTATCATTATGGACCCAGACAGTGCGTTCTACATTAGTTAACGTTAGAGCAACTTTAACACCAGTCGCCCACATTCCGTGAAATCGGCAACCGGAAGAAAATCGTCTATTTTTGATCAGCATTTTCGTGATATATCGATTGTTTCGAAAGGGTGTTCTAGTTTTATTTTGGAACGCTTTTCTAACGGAATGCGTCATGTTATACCGTGGTAGAGCAATAAACACGACGTTTTATTTCGCGACACGACGTTCATATCTGCTTGGCGTGCTTTTTAATTGCGCCGAATATCTACCCGAGTTTAGAAAAACTATTTCTTTTGCGGCCTAAAAATCCGCGCCAACATTTGCCCAGACCACATATAATTTGAATAATGGAGTACCCGGTTCTTCGATGTATCCAGCTGTGCGTCGTGTTTGCCGTTGCTACTGCTACCCTATCATATCCACCGGGTACCAGCGCTTTCTTTATGCTCAGCTAGTCCAAGCCGCTCGCTAGTAATTAAGAGGACAACTGCATTATTTCTGTATGCAGTAAACAGAGTATAAAAGCTGTTTCCATTAAATAAAGTAAACAATGTAGCTGTTCTCTTAATTATACTAACGAGCGGCTTCCCTCTAGTGGAAGTAGTAACTAGTACAGTACAATGGAAGCACTCTGATTGTCTATGATACAGATATGTGGCCAACAAATGTTTTAGTACGAATTGTTCCGATCTCAGTTTTTGCTTTTTTTGGTAGTCTTTGTGGATGTTTTCTAATGTTGTTTGTGGTAGCCGGCACGACACCATTCATCTACGAATGACCCTGCTGGACGAAGTGTTCAGAATAAACAACTGTTGTTGTCGATTTGTCTTGTCACTTAATCTGATCCGAATTTGTCATAGATGTTGTGGATGTCGAACAGATGGATGAGCGTATAAAGGAACCTACCAAAAGGGCACCGCTGATGTTTATAAACTTGCCCATGCCCTTGGCTACGACATCAATCACCGGAGTGGATACAGCATCGTACAGTGGACGACAACCTCCAGCTCAATTACTGCGCAGAAAGACTAATTATTATCGTTCCCGCATGGCATGGGAGACTCTGCACTCTAACCGGTTTCGGGGCTAATAATAATTAATTCTAAATTGCCAAATACAGGATTTGTGTTATTCTCGCAGCTGGTTTTGTTGTATGTTAATGATCTCAGTAAGCTAAAGGTCTTTTCAGTATCGTTGAATTACCATGATAGGCAGCTAAGCGCTCGGCACTTTCCCAAGTTACAGTAATTTATTACGCTCTTTCCAGAATATCTGTTAACCGTTGCCATACCACACACGTCCATCTGAATCCACTGGGACAAATTTTAGCATAGTCTAGCTGATAGATCATGGATGGGTATATGTTAGATCAGTCTGCGGATTGAACTGTCGATTAAACTAAAAAACCCGCCACAAAAGTGTCGCATAAAGATGCATAAGCATGATAATTAATTTGTACACTAGACTACGCGATATAGGCAGCTGTATCTCCCGCTGGCTACTGGTATCAAGATCAGTATCGCCAAGCAGATCTAGACACATCTCTACATACTGCACCAAATCAGCATACAATATGCGGAAATGTGTTAATTTAGTGCCACGTTAATGTTAATGTTATCTACGTACAGATCTACGTACAATACAATCTATCAAATGCTCATATCTATACTGTTTAGAAATGTGCCGGCAGTTGTTCGGAAAATGTGTTATATACCATCTGCATGTCGTCGAAAACCGTGGATAAACAGGCTTCCGTCAGTTCGCGGCCGATGATAAGATTGCGCAACTTTCCATCTTGCCGATAAAGCCGTCTGAACGCAAACAGCCTCTGCATTAATTTATCAACAACGACACAAACAGAAATACATTATTTCGCAATTTACCAGTGCTATTTGATATAATCAACGGTTTAACGAAATGGCTGGATTTCACGTTATGGACTACGTCGTCTTTGCAGTGTCAATTGCAATCTCCCTGGGAGTTGGATTAGCCAGCATGCTGTTCGGGCAGAAAACACAGAGCCTGGATGAGTTTTACTTTGGAAGCCACAAGATGAATGTGGTTGCTGTTGCCCTATCGCTGACGGCCACTTTTGTTTCGGGAATTGGCGTGCTAGGTGCAGCTTTCTTTTGAACAATTCGGTATGTCAACATAAACACGGTTTTATTAGGGACACCTTCGGAGGTATACCACCACGGCCTCAGTTTTATGTTGCTTGTTATTGGGAGCTTCCTGTGCGCGCTCATCGCGGTCCTCTTTTTGGTACCGTTTTATTACAATCTGGGCCTAAAAAGCATGTATGAGGTAATCAGTTGACTGAGTTGGAGAAACTCGAAAAGATGTTTTCCTTTTTTCTGTGTATACGTCAATGTTGTTCTGTTTCGCAGTATTTTGAATTGCGCTTCAATCGAACGTTGAGGAAGTTCGCAGCGGTACTGTTCATGGTTAACATGGTACAACGACACATTTTGAAACTGCAGCAAAACCAGTACCTATCAAGGTTTCAATTTGCAGTTTCTCTACATGTCAATGGTTCTTTATGCACCAGCGTAAGACATTTTCAGATTTCTGTTTTTTTCCGATGTGCGCTAAAATAATTCTAATTTTGTTGTTGGTGCAGGTTGGCGCTAAGTCAAGGTGTGGAAGCATTAGCGATACATTTGTGCGCGGCATAGATTCTGGTGCTTTTCCATAGTGTCCGATCTCTCCGTGTGGATCTCAGTCGTCGTTACCGGTATCGTCTGTACGATTTACACGGCACTAGGAGGAATACGAGCGGTTATCTGGACTGGCAAGTGTGCAGTTATTCCAGTCTGCGGCTTAAACCTAAAGAACTCGTTTCAGATGCCTGCCAAATGGTCATCATGTTAGGCGGAATCCTGACTGTATTTATCCATGGTTTGGTCAGCAGCGGCGGACCTGCAACGGTTTACGAGAAGAACGTCTCCGCTGGACGATTGACCCTAGAGTACAATGCACCATCCATGCAGATTGATAACTCGTGACATGTAATTTTGTAGCTTCGATCCCAATCCGTTTGTGCGACAGTCGTTTTGGACATTTTTGATTGGTGGAGTCTTTCTGCCACTTCCTTACGTGCTTAACCAAGCTGCCATGCAGCGTTATCTTTCAGTCAAATCTAAGGCGGCAGCCCGACGGTAATCATATTCTACATGTACACAAATTTCATTAACAAGGTATCGAGTTATGCCTTGTCCAGAATCGTCCTTATTCAATGGCCGATCGGGACGATCTGGGCATTTATCCTCATGTTTACCGGAGCGACAATGTACGCATATTATCAAGGATGCGATCCAGGACTGGCGGGAAGGACGCAAGAAAGCGACCAGATTGTCATCCAGTTTGTGTTGGATACCGTGGGGTATTTACCAGGGCTACCGGGTCTTTTCACGGCAGTTCTCTGCAGTGCGACGTTAAGGTATATTTCCTGCAGATGCATGAGTTAGCAATTTGCAGATCAACGGATATGCATTGTAGTACGGTATCGTCAGGAATCAATAGCATAGTTCTCGTGCTAATGGAGGATTTTATTCGTACTTCGGAGGGATTAACTGCAGTACGGTTATCTAAAGCGTTATGTACGTAAGTAACCACGTTTTAAACACAGACAAAAAAAGTAAGTAAATTTCCTGCTGCAGCGGTACTGGTTGGAGTTCTGGCCATGGGGATGGCCATTTTAGTGTCCTTTGTCGGGAAAGGTCTGCAGGAGTTTTCGATGAGTGTCGAAGGTATCTGCAATGGTCCACTGCTTGGCTTGTTCTTTTGCGCTATGGTCTTGCCGTTTTGCGAATCCAAGGTGAACAAAGATAATTCTTCACGGTACCTCAATGCAGTAATTCGCATCTCTCAATTATTAGGGTGCCACAGCGGGTGTTATTGCCGGTCTGCAAGTAACGGCATGGGTGGGTATTGGCGCTATGCTTGCGGACAGCAGTCAGTCGGGCTTTCCTCTTAGCGCCGACTCGTGTCCGAGCGAATGGAATCTGACAAAAAGTTCAAGATACTGGAATATTACAACGTTAACAACGCCCGATAACTGGAACATTACGACAACGCTTAGTAGCTTAACATGCAATTGTGCCGACGAAGAATCGGACTTTGACATATTCTACAAGCTTTCGTTCCACTATTAC
Source organism: Paramacrobiotus richtersi (assembly GCA_034698045.1). Taxonomy (NCBI): domain Eukaryota; kingdom Metazoa; phylum Tardigrada; class Eutardigrada; order Parachela; family Macrobiotidae; genus Paramacrobiotus; species Paramacrobiotus richtersi. The sequence continues at coordinate 6,644 of JAQGAU010003070.1, forward strand.
GGAGTACTTGGGTTTTGCACTACAGTGATTGTGGCATCGTTGGTCAGTCTATGTTCAGGTAATCATAAGTTCCACAATGCAAGCATGGGGCGAGAGAACAGATAAGCAAAGTTGCTCGAGAAACTATTTTTTTTCTTTTTCTATGTTTTCCTTGAAGGAGGAGCCAAGATGTCAGGAAAGGTGCCGAAACGATTCCTTCTGTTTTATGGATATAAACTAAAGCCGGAATGCGAAAAAGATGTTTCGCATCAAATTGACGATGATACGAGGGTATACCATGTGATACCGTTGGAAGAAATATGATGAAACGTGAACGATAGCACACCTGCCTTATAACTGGTGGACAATGATAGAAGCCTCTTACTTCGAAGATCTCTAATCCACCTGTGAAGGTATATATGGAAGAACAAGGCTTTGTGAGGAATCACTGAGGATTCTGTCAAAATAAAAGTCGATATTACTGTTGCACATGATGATACGTATCATGCTAAGATAGCGTTGCGCGATACAAGGAGGAGCTTTGTGTAGTGGCATGGACTTGCACTCACGTCAACAAGCATGTACATATGCATATACGCGCGAGGAACAATCTGTTATAAAAACGTACACACAGCAGAAACCTGTACAGATTTCGCTTATTCTACAAACAGAATTTATATCCGTCCGTACAAAGCCCAGAAGCTTCGGTACGCAACGTACAATATCTGATTATTTTACGGTAACTGGATGTTGCGCAAGAAGCTCCCGTAGTTAACGAATCGCCTGGGTAAAAAGGTCATGTCTAGACACAAATGCATGATTGTAATCAGCACAACCATATATATTTCAACATACTGGAGGACGGGGGTTTGAACTTTGAGGCTGAATGTGGATTGTTGTGGAGTTTACTGATTGGCACACAGATGCGGTTTGGTTGTTTCTGGTTTTGCTGCATTCATTTCAGTACAGTCGCGCGGGGTGGAATGCGTATGACTGAACAAAGTGAATACGACATTCTGGTTGGACGAAGAAAGCGTACGAGAATCATGCAAAGAAAGCGTATGAGATTCATGAGACACCGATGTTCAAAGACATTTGTAAGCAGCTTTAATCTTTTTAATATCCAAAGGACTCAGTCCCTCTCGCTGTCCCATACGGGATCCGTATCCCTTAATCGCCTGAATAGTCGGCTTAGCCGGATCACGGGCGAACGAAAAGGGTCCATCGTGCATGATGGACTCCAGATCGTACTCCACACCGTACGTTTCCTGGTATGGATTGATTTTAAACACCACTTGCGCAGCCTTGCGGATACCGTCCCAGCTGATGCTGATGTGTTGGTCACGATCCGGGCGGGTCATTTCATGGTCAAATCCTAACGCGTGCAGCAGATGGTGAGTCATTTCGCCTGGAGTGGAACAATGGGAATTTGCACCCATGTTGAAGGCGATGACCTGTTGGCCGCCTTGTTTGCCGGTGGCGGAGTTGCATCTGCAGTAAGTAACACGCTGAATCTGTCATTGAGCGGTATTAAGTAAAATCTGCACGTGCGCTTATTGAAACAGCGAAGCCGCAACAAACTGTCCGCCCATGTTATAGCGTTTTCCAAATTCCGGCTATCGTAATCATCAGAAAGCGCTTCGAACTTATATGCGCGCGGACCGGAAGAAAAAACACGCATAGCATATCATATGCCTATTAACGATTAAAACACGCAATAAAGAGATTGTGAATTGCAAATTGCTTGCTGTTTAATATCAGAAAGTCTATGTGCGGCATACCGATGCAGTTATCAAGAAAGATTTTGGGTACTAACGTGGTTAATCCGATATCTAAAGAAAGGTAGTCCTCCTCATAAATTCGCGGTTTGAATGTGATGCAGTTGCCTGTTAGTTCGGTGATATCCGACAAGACCTTTGTGATTTGCTTGACTTCTTCGCTGTCTGTTTTAAAATGAAATGCTTAGGGCAATGATAATATATAGCAATCCTGATCATAACAAAATATATGTACCACTTACTGAAAGAGTCTGATACGATCTCATAAGGAATGTCTTTCCCCCCATTTGGCCAAAGAACTAGCGAGTACACAGTTTTTACTGCATAATTTTTAGGTTTATAACTCTTGGACTCAGGACTAACCCGACTGCGAAACGACCGGTCCAGATCGGCATGGTTCCCACAGCGCACCGAAAATGATAACAAAAACAAAAATCGAAGCCATTAGCGTTGTGATAAAGGGGGTATACAGTATGTATACTGCAGTACAACAACCACAACAAATGTCGAAGTTGCAGCTCAAATGGCCCTGCCAACGTGCAAAGTGAAGTAAGAATGTTATGGTCTATACCGCACGTGAAACAGGTGAATCGTGACCTGAGGAGACTGCTTGAATAAGTGTATTTAATTAATTATCGCTTAATTAATGGTCGATGCCGTGTTATCTATCGGGTGCTTAAAAGATCCGCATTTCACCATAAATGCTTGCTTTCCGACTGCTGCATTCACCATAGCGCTTAGCTGTACAATGTACTACGTTATAGTATGTAGTCGAGATTAAAGACGGAGGACACACTTCTCTATGGATGTTATACCACGAAGCAAACGTTGATATTCCGCTCTTACTTACTAAATATTAAGTTCAAGCTGACAGACAAGTGGGCGTCACCAAAATCATTAGCAAGCAAGACACAATAAAGCAGACACAATATCTTATCGCTGTAATAAAATCACGCCAAGCAGCAGACAGGTTTGGTTCCTGTCCAGCATCCTTCCGGGACACGTCCCTTCTGTTGTTCACCGGGCGCACATTCCGCATTACAGAATGGCCCATTCCCCACGGTCCGGCACTGCTCGGTCTTGATCCCCACTCTCTCCTTCCGGCAGCAGTGGCGCTTGTACCCGGTCCAGCATGCTTTTCCGTCCCCGGCTCCATCCTTTAGTGTCTCATACTCGCCCTCCGCACAACCAGAGGATAAGTCACAGAACGGAGCATCTCCTCGCCAGTGGCAGAATTCCTTGGTTAGTGCTTCGAATTTCGGAAGGGTCATGGTTTTAACATTGTTGGATGGGTCAGCTTGATAATCTTCCGGGACAAACTCGTCGTCAAATGCCGAAACGAGGATGAACGGAAGTAGGAAGATCAAATAACGGATAAAGTGCATGATTAGCTGGAGAATGGTGTACTGTTGCCTAATCTGATTATAGGCAGCCGAACACTTGTAGTAGACTATCACCAGTGTTGGTCGATTATATACACCGTATTCTGATGTTATAGCATTCTGTATACGTAGGCCTGTTAGAATGCATTCATTGTATTCTGCCGCAGTAGGAATATACTGCAGAATTGTGAAATTATCAATGCTTCGTTCCAGTACGGCAACCCAGTAACAATCGCGATTCGAAACAGTCGTGCGATTTCAGAATGATTTCGCGCGTAAACGGTTGCTCACTTGGTTATCAGTTCGCTCGAATTGTTGACGGACTGTTTGTTTAAAGCCAGAAAAAAGTGCTTACTAACTTCCCAAGTTTGTGAAGTGTGGACAAAGCTAACAAGAGCCGGGCCCGGGAGTACCGCTTCCCGAATGCCGCGCTCCGTGTATTGCAGTTTTCCTGTCTTTCCGTCTTTTTTTGATTGTGGTTTCCGGGCGTAAAAAAGTCGTGATTGCCTTATGCATTCACAAAAAATCTGTACTCGACAAAATGCACAAAAGCTATGTCGTCGCCCTGAACGCGGAAAAGCGCTTTAAATCGCACTAATCCATTCCGAGCTTCGGTAAATGGCTCAACAACGGCACTGCATGCAACGCGTTGATTTTCCTTCCCATTCGACTGGGATTGGCTCAGTTCAGCCGGTACATGGTTTGTTTACTTTAATGTTAATTTGACTTGTTAAATTTGCTTAATGGAGAGTGGTTATTCGACGGTATATGCACGCCCTTCGCCGGCCATCAGCCTGACATTTCTCTATCCGATAACGACGATCACTAAATTGTTGCAGCTCTCTCAGACAGTAACGTGTTAATAAAATGTCTCCCACCTGCCGCGGCTCTGTTGTTGTTCGTTTATTTTGTACTACATTCCGTGCTCATATTCCAGTATTGTCAATACCAGATGAGAAAAGACTTAAATAGGAACGGCGCGCGATGAGGCAAGTACACAAACTCTCGATCACAGCACCTGTGGTCACCGTTCCCCTTTGAGCCCGATTGCACCAATGCACCACTTATACAATCACCCGTCTCCGAGGTTTTGCTCCACGGAGACAACATCCATTCACTGTCTAGCGTAGGCACGGGATGAAGTTGCTCTCCTGCTATTCTCGCTGTACCACATACATACGTGCCGTACAGTCTGAAATTACAAAGCGAAGGTAAGGTGTTCAAGATGTTTAACTAGGTAGTGACGATTCCCGTACCCAGGGCGTGGATTCAGGCTGATGGAGGTAATCATTTTCACGTAAAAAAACACGTATTCAGTAGATCCAATGGTATATAATAATTATATGCCACCTTGCTACGTTCCGGTATGTTTGCTGTGGAAGTACCGTTCAATATATAATCTGGATTGGTTCAGCTGGTTGATAATTATGATTCCAAATTATCTCCCTGGTTTACTTCAGGAAGATAATTATTACGGGTACCGTACATCCTTCCGCCGCCAAAGTACCTTCGAGTAATCTACGATCTGCGTGAAATATTAACGGACAACCAGAACCTTTACAGGCTGCGCTGAGAGCCATCGAGATGGTACTGTAGGTCCCCGCCTCGTGATGGATTTTCCGATACCCACGTAATTAAAGCTTTATTACCACCATTTATCATACGCCCTTAAGCTACGCCCGTACATACAGTAAGTCCATGTAGTTTCTTACACGACACTTCCGACAATATTGACATAGACGATAACGATGCCTTATGTTAACTAGAAAACGTTATTACTGCCTGCTGTGAGACGGATCATGGGAGCTCCCAATAAATCCGGGACTTAACGCAGTAGTGCTGTGACAAGCTGTCACATATTTTATCACCTAACGAGTTTGTCTTGAAGTGCAGCTGGCAACGCTGAAGCGTTGCGCCCTTCGCACAAGAGCAGCGACAGAGGAAGTTCGATGCAAACCCACCGTAAACTTGAACGACAGCGTGTGCATTATCTGTCAATCAACCCCATCTTTCCGTCATTTCCTAAGACTGGAGCAACAGGACAACAGGATTAAACCGTTAACCGGTGTCCAAAAGCTTGTAGTCGCAAGTCGAGAGATGTACATAGCAAAAAAATCTTTTTACGGATTTTAATGTTTGTCAACTAGGGGACATTGTGTGTTTATGTGTGTTTATGTTTCAAATTGAAATTTTTAAATAATCCAGAACTAATAAACCAAACGTTTTACCACATTTTCTGAGATTACCATTAGGTTCATTATCACGTCTTAGACACTTATTGACTGAACATGTATATTGACGTGGCACTGTACAGTCAGAATCACTAGCAACATTAATCTTTGCGCTCGACCCGGAAATTTCGGAAAATTAGAGTTCTTTGTGAATGAAAGGATATCAGTCCAGCACAACATCTGCACTGGCGCCTTCCCTTTCCAGTTTTGGCAGAAAGCCTGGGATTGGATCGGTCATGAGGGACTCGTCGAATTTGCTTATGGCTGTCTTGTTGTTGACCTGGGTTGGACCGTCGCTATACGTAACCTCATAATAGACATTGTAAATCTTCTCAGCTACGTGTTCTTTTCTTCCTATGTTGATACCAGTTGCGGAAGCTCCAAGACCACCTATAAAGAAGAGTTATATAGTCGCATTTAAAAACCCTATAACAAAACTCCAAAACACTACAGATTTATTTACTGCTGTACTAACTCACGCAGTATCTTCTTCCATCGCTGAAAGATAACATCCGTTTCCTGCGTCGAAAGTTTATCTGATTTTTGCGTTACCTCCACTGCGTTAGGGGAAAGTCGTTTTTCTTTGGAATCTGAAAGTTTAGTCAGAGATGACAGGTCGAAAGTGTTCGTCTCGGAAGCGTACTGTGAGCATATTGTCGTACCTGTTGTAATTGATCCAGCCGCTTTTCTCGGTTGAACTGGGAAAACAGCGCTGATCAGTCCTGAAAGCGTCAAACCGAAAAGAAACAGAAAAATGTACTTGGACATCATTACACTGTCGTTTAAAGTACGTAATCTCTAACAAATGAACTTCGCGAGTTTTACACGCGCCTTCCTATAGTGTTCTGAATACTTCCAATCAACTTGTCTGGCTCGAGATTTTTTCTTACTGTGCACCCTGACTTCCGATTTGCGTGCGCTATTGGCAGCAAATTACTCGTTTTGCACGAACGCAGAACCAGTCCTTTACCGAATGCTAGCGTTTGGTATGCATGTATGAAGGCCGAAAGCTATTGATTGTGAGTCTACAAGCAGCAGACATGTACTCCATATATACTAGGGAGTATATAATATGTGACAGCTACGTTGGAGCTACTTCCAAATGTGCTGGAGCCGCGGCAGAGAAAGCATGTGAAGAAAAGAAGAACCATTATAATTCTATTCTGGAACGCTGTGTTTTTGTTCCTTTAGCTTGCGAAACCTTTGGCGTTTGGTGTGAAGAGGCACTTGTTTTGCTTAGAGAGATCGGTAAAAAGTTGTTTTTTAGGACTGGAGAAGGGAGGTCGACTTGTTTTATGTTTCAGCGTTTAAGGATTGAGATAATGCGTGGTAATTCCCAGTTGATTTTAGCAACTGTTCCTTCACGGGCCAATTGGGACAACTTTTTTATTTGATTTGGCATATGTTGTTGAACACATTTTTAAGTCATGAATAAAGCACCCCCTGTAATATGCACAATGACATGCATAATGACATGAATAATTAAGCATAATGACATGTATTGCAACAAGTAAGACCGCATTATGGGCCATGAAGTGCTCGAGCAACCGATTTATCTCGTAGATCATTTAGGCAGACCGAATGATAAAACACCGTTTCCGAAAAACTCCACTCAATCATTGTTAGGGAAATAAGACAACAACATGACCTTTATACTCGCTTAGTCTCATACATTAATTGTACAAAATAATAATAAATAATACAAAGCTCGCATGCAAACACAGAATAAACTGAACTGAACTGAACTTGAAAAAATATTTCAGCCTGCTGTGAAGCAGCTGGGCCCCTTTGGGGGTTATCTGGATAACAATGTATAACGAATACTGTATACTAAGGGTGGGTCTCGATTTCGAAGCGAATCTCGATACAGTACGGAGGTGTGGCTAAACGAAGATACGGTTCGCGAAGCCACCTCATGAGGTGGTTACGGCGCCGTATCTTT
>JAQGAU010003071.1:0-13953 GCA_034698045.1 Paramacrobiotus richtersi
TGAGAAATGCGATAAGCATTTGCAGGAATGGCCAGAAGATGTGTGAAATCGGCGAAGTAATAGAGTACGCTTTAATTCCTTTTCTCATCCCTAAAATATTACAACAGATATCTCCATTTGTTTTGCGCTTCTTTCTCACAGATTTGATAGTTCTCTGCTGGTTATCTACGTAAAGGCTGGAATTTTTTCCCGCAGTTGCATTAGTTGAACCAGGGCCTTTTTTTCGTATGATTATAATAATAATAGCATAATTTTTTGCTTAGTTCGTTTAGCTGAATTTTGTTGTCGGCTTTTTCAGAACAACCGCTTCTGAGCGTGGATTTAATATCATACCCTATTTCTGCGGGCATGGGATTGGAGAGCATTTCCACATGCAGCCGGATGTGATACATCGTGCAAACACCGACGAAACCACCATGGAAACGGGGATGATTTTTACTATAGGTAAGAATGTGCATTCAGCTGCATTTCCGGATTTCAAGTGGGTATTACGTTTGTACTTTCAGAACCAGTTGTTTCGGAAGGAACTGATCAGATCACCGTATTGGATGACGGCTGGACGGCGCTCAGCATAGATAATAGCCGCAGTTGTCAGTTTGAGGAAACGATTTTAATAAAGGAGGATTGCGCGGAAGTGTTAACCACTATGGTTCCATAGCATCGTTTATTTTCTGTACAGATTTTTAACGATTGTCGGAAAATTTGTTCAGTGTGTCATTGTGACTGTAAAGTGTATGGCAGAAAAGGAGAAAAGCAAACTATAAGAGATAAGAAAACGAAACGTGTAGATTCGGTAGTAGTAAAGCATCCATAATCATTCAGAAAAGAATGTACAAAAATGTTAAAACAAGATGCGAGTAAATGACACCTTTGCTGAAATAGACATAAAGCCGAAATTCACGCGACCGCATGCTCTTCGGCATCTTCCGCGATAGTGGGCATTTCAGGGGCATGTTTCGCGTGTAACGGGAATTCCTCGCCGGATATTCCCTTTGCTGTAGGATCTGTAATTTGGGGCTTGACCAATGAGACTCGTATATCGGCTTCACCTCTCTTGTCAGAAGCGGTGGTCGCTACCGAAAGTCGCCGATTATTTTCTTTTTGTCCTTCGTCGCTCTTTCCTAACACCGTGCTGACCATCGAATCAAGTAGGGATTTCATTCTGGTGGCATCTTTCTTGACGGCATAAGGATTCGGCAGTGACTTACTGAACATGAAATTACCTCCAGATATTCTTAGCGATTCCATTATGCCGGCATTTTGTCGATCGCTGTTGTCACGTTGGAATGACCCTAAGGACAATGACTGATAAACGACTGATCGTAATTTTTGTAATCACTAATTACCGTGCGTACACGTATCTGACTCTTATAATTATGCGTGTACTCTGCAGTACCGGAAACGCTCCGACACAGTCACAAGTTAGTACTGACTGATAATGCGTATTATAGAAGAATTGTATTATAGAATTTAAGAAAAGTGATAATTGGGCATTTTTTTGTGAACTTTGCAGTTAACCAATAATTTATAGCTGTTTACGAAAATATAATGCATAATTCACCATTTTGTACTTACTTGCGCGATCTTCCATATAAACATAACTGGCCAAATCCGGATACATTTCATCAAACTTCAAGGGTGAACGCGCGAACATCCGACGCTTTATGACATCGGCAGCCATTTCGTCAGCAGCCGGGTTAACCCATGGATATTTAACACAGATGGGCTGGTCGGGACCACCTACCGACGCTATAAGTTCATCCAGTTCGCGGATTATCTGCTCCGTAGTAGGACGACCGTTCAAATCAACACTCAACATCCTGGCCATGAATTCGTGCAGTTCACGAGGATATGGTGAATCGTCGGGGATAACTTCATCCAAGAAGTCTGACGTTGTTAGATTCAGAATTTTCGGTTTTACGTCGATTTTAACATCATCGGGAATGTCCAAAGGGGAGAAAGTGTCGTCCACATCTGCCGAATTACTACAATGCTCATTAATTTTAGTCCACGAATTTCTGGCAGTTAAACTGAGTGAAGTTCAAAGTAAACAGATACATTTTATATAATAAAAAATCTATTGGGTATATCTGGGCGGGTGGGAAGTTGCAACAGACATGCCCTGTCACCACCGGTGAGATGTGATAGACATAGTCATCCGGTTTAAGTTTTATAGGTTATTAGTACTTCTGCATGTTCTCCTGGAGCTGCTTCTGATATAAACTACTGCAGCCCACCTTATCCGTTTGAAAAAACTTCAGTGACTTCGGTTCCTACTTATGAAATTCATCTTGAAAAAATTAATTCGCACATGCCGAAAATTCTGGAAAAGTTTTCGTGGTAAATTGGCTTGCCAAATATGGATGACTTTTTTCGCCACTACAGTGCGCATCTTAGAAAGTGTTCTAGCTTATTATATGCGTATAACGGCTCCGTCGAACTATTTCGATATCATATCAGCAAGATAGTGCCATCTTAAAACACGGTGTACGGTACGGTGTCCACGGTACGGTACGGACATGTACTAGTATGTTGTCCAAGCGTGCAGAAAAGTTGTGCACAATATCAATGGGTCACTGTGGCCACAAACGGACTTTACGCTGGTTACTGACTGACATTTTCAAAATTTGTAATGGTTTGGTAAATGCTCCGCGTAATGCGAAAACCGTTATAAATGCTGTTATATTCATTATAAATTAACTTATCAATTATACTTGTCATTTATTTAATTAATTACACTCGTTATACAATTAAATATACTTGTTACATAAAAGTGATCAAGACTGAAATATAACCTACCGACAGGTTGGAAAGGTGATCGAAAGAAACACATGGCAAATAAAGTACATCCCATTGCCCATACATCAGTTCTTTCGTCAATGATAGATTCCGGTTGTATGTCGTAGGTTTCCGGCGCTCTATAGAAAGGTGATGTGACATTTTCTGAGATTTCTGTCATATTCGCAACCTCCTCCTCATCGGTAGTGATGATAACAGCCGGTGTGCAGGCTTCCAAGTCCAATATAACCGGCCAATCGTCTGGCGTGCGAATCATGATTGTTTCCGGTCGAATATCGCGATGAGCATCCCCGTTCGAGTGCGAATGGATCTCGAACAATCCGTCTAGCATTTCCCGAAGCAATCGGAGAATCCTTCGAGGATGAATGTACTTGTTGTCCTTTCGGCGATCGGCCAGCTCGACCGATAAAAGATGCCCGTTAACGAAAGGTATTAAAAACCGAACTTCCGTTCTACTCCAGTTTCTCCACGTTGGTGAATTCCCGATACCGGCTTTGTATGCAAATAGCACATGGGGATGATCGTAGTTTCGCAGATTGTTGAACTGATCAGCAGCTTTAACGAGGTCATCGGCGTCGTTAATGGGAATTCGCTTGACAATGTATGGATTTCCGTCGTGCTGGCACATTTCGATTACGGTGCCTCTGCGTACGGAAAGAGTCTTGATGAAGTAAAACTTGTCACCTTCAATACGATAAAACCTTCGACAGCGCAGGCGATCCCACACGTCGCCCAGGGTTTGCTTAGCATTGAGAACGGTATAACGTAGACTGTCGTCAAATTCGTAGTCATCTCCTGCTGTGTAATCATCTGTATGCTGATGCTCCTGTTCTTTGGTTTCATCCTCTTCCCACACCTCAAGGTTCTTGAAATCAGCATTGGCTAAGACTGTGCCGCGACGGATATTAAAGACTTCCGGAATTGAACGCTTATGTTCGTGCGAAGTGTCTGCCATGATGAAATGCAAACTATATTCACAAAAACGCAGAACTACACGTTACTTTGGATCCAACGAGCTATCGTTTCATATTATACCGTTTTCGATATCCATAGCAACTCCAGAATCACATATAACAAGAACTGGATGCAACAAGAACAAGAACTGTGAATTTTGATGCGCATATACAGCCCGTTCGCATCGATCTATAAAAAATAATGTACAACTCCTTTAAGACGAAAGAACACGGGCAACAGCGGTATTCAGATTTAAATCTCGACATAATCAACGATCCATTCGCACCAGTTGGCTGCATCTTTCCAAGATAAAGGTCAATATTCGCCACTTGCTGCTGGCATTGCAAAAGAAGTACTATGTGTACACAGATACATGCTTCTTTATACATGTTATACCATGCTACTGGTAGGTTTACAGGTACTGTATATGAGTCCCGGAGTGCTCAAGCTTGCAGTTAAAATTGGCCGACTTCGTTACATCAGAAAGATAACAATTGCATTGTTAGTCTAGATCTATTATGTCGTCTCACAAACCGTCGTTTTAACAGTTAACCGCTCGATATTTTGCGTAAAACAACATCGATCACCATCCACGAAACACAGTTCGATACAGTTGTACACGGAGATCGGAGAGTCCACATGAATTCTAGAACTGTTCGCTGTTATTTGAGCATGCCAAAACAAATTCGCTATTCTTTCATAATTGTGCATTACAATAAAGGGATGGAAAAGTAAACGTAAAACTTTGTGAACTGCGTTACCAACAATCTGAATGTTCTATAAAAGTCAAGGGATGTAAGTATATAATTATAGCCTTAACGGGCTTCGTGATCACCATTAGTAATCCGCTCTCTTCAATATTACAACTGCGTAACGACGTTATAACAAAAAATACCATGTTATTGGTTAAAATACCAAATTACTATAGGGAAGCAATACATAACTTATTATTCTCCTACATTAACATAGCCAGGTTAATTAAAAGAGACACGCAAAGTCCAGCTCATTTTGCATGCGCAGTCGGGGGATGGTGTCGTTTTAGCTCGGACAGCGCGCTACTGTCGATTTGTTCAATTGTTACAGAAAGATAATCGTGGATGGCCTGCAAACTCAGCATTTCCGTGGGGGTCACGAAGCTCACGACATGCCCTCTATATTCTCCCTGTGGATAATCAAGATGTTGTAGTCTGTAAAAAAAATCATATTACCACAGGATCACAAGTATCACTTTTTACCGTGCAACTATAAATTGTAGTTCGCAGTGATTAACAATTACAGTGTATCAAAAACATTTGTAAGTACGACATCAGATTTCTATGAATTTTGATAGACCCAATTAAACATGAATTCGCTAGTACTTCTACAGTATTATTGTTAGTCAAATTATGAGGCTCGCGATTACGTGTTTAGCAATTAATCTGCACAGTGTCGTTGACGTTATCAAATTAACACCTTGGTAAATTATTGAAATGTATACGTAAAAACTGCTTTACACTGTTTGTTGTACACATGAGGCGGAAGAAGCATTAATTTTTATTATGAATATTTTGTAAACTTCTATACGAACTAGATGCGTTTTCTGATACTTACGTATAAATATAATCACTGACTCCTTGAGGTAAATCATAATTCACAACCAATCTAAGCCGTCCAATCTTTTCCGAGAACGTTTTTAACGTCGTGTAAGTCATGACTAGTATCCCGGCCGATTTTGTGAGAAACTCCTCTGATAACGGCTTTTTCAGATCCTGTATAATCGCATATAACCTATGACATACAAACTCTGCACGGTAAGAGAAATTGTACAATTTTCTAACCATATTAAATGCCAGGAATCCTGACTTTTTCAGTTCGGTAGCAATAAACGAGCTGTGCGATTGATTATGGCATACCACCAATGATTTTCCGTTCACATATGGTAGTGCTTTCGACTTGAAAAGTGCTTTCAACGTTTCCAGTTTCCAATCCTGCGGAAGGAAGATATTTAATAGCAGAAGCTGGATAAAGCTAAAAATTATCGGTATCTGTTTTTTTGGTACGGTATTGAATGAAATTTTAAATATAAACCTTCTAAAAATTGTGCAAAACCCAGAAATGTTTAAGGGCAATTATATTACAGCCTATACGAATAATATTTCGCAATGCACAGGTTTATACTACACACATACAACAACGGAGGCATTATTGTTAGTAAAAAGTTTGCACTTACGGTGTTTCGGACGTTGTAGTATCCATGCCAAAATTCGTGCGATGTGGACCGGGCCCACTCCTTCTCGTCCACAATAATACATACGGGATCTCGCATAATTCGCTTCAACATCGCGTACAACTGGGGAGGGATTTTCGGGGCAAAGACAACGGTCTAAAATAATGGCTGTGACGTTGAGGAATTATTTTTTTTAAATTATTATGCACCTGCACATCGTCCGGAAGTCGGATAAATACGTCGCGGATAACGTTCTGGGACGTTCTCATGCTGACAGCGTCATCAATAACAAACATTTTGACGTCCTTCAAATCTGAAAATGCAACCTCGTACGTAGAACTCATTTAACAAAAACAGCAGTAGTTGCCAGAGCCTTCAAAAAAGGGACCATTAAATCTTATATGCATTTTTTTCATTAACTGTTTTCACCCAACATTGTGTGTTTTAATGTTTTCCAGTCTGGAATATAAAATTGAGAATAAAATAAAGCAAGAAACTTACACAGTACGCGCTTCGCACAGAGCTTTTCCAACGTTTCCGGTGTGGCAATAACAATCTGTCTGTCGATTTTCAGTCGTTTGATGTCTTGCATTATAGAAGTAGAATCGCAAACGTGCATTTTCGGTTTCATGTATTGTCCAACGGCCTTTATCAGACTCCGAAACTATACCAAAAAACACTGTACTTCACGATCTGGAAAAAATTAATCGGGCATTCTTACTCGTTCCGTGGACGCTTTGTCTACCGTACATATGACGATCTGGCATTCCATGTTTGACGTATCAAGACGCTGAAGAACGGCTGTTGTGCATACCGCGCATTTCCCACTTCTTTCCGGCGCTTCAATTATGACACTGCGACCTAACAATGTAAGATAAAGGTACGTATACACACTAGTGCCTGCGAAACTTTCAACATTCAGTTAATGTTATTTCAAACGAAATTGGACATTATTCGCAGATCAGTCTGTATAACGTTATATACGCCTATAAAGATTTTACCTTCCAGCAAAGGGAGGATAGCTCGCTTTTGTATCAAGGTTGGCTTTTTCGAGCCATAAAACTCCAATCCTTTAATGATCTCTGGTTTGAGATTCAATTCTTCGAAATTTTGCACAGACTCGAAGTAATTGTTCTGCAAAGTAATTTTTTTGCACGAATTGACGATACCCACTATAACGCATTTCGATACACACTAACCCTATTTAAAAAATCCAAGACTTTCGACATATGCATACTGTGACATACATATAACTCATAAAAGAGAGCGACAGTAAGAAAAAACCGCATATGTGGAACTGATAAGAAAATACAATCTGCACATAAAGCAGAAGAATATTTTCTTATTTCTTTGAAGCCCAGTTGTTATGACATATCGAAATAGAAGTACATAATTATTATCATATTTGACCATGACCGAAGAAATCAAAGACGAATGCTAATCAAAACGAACACTGTCAACAATCCAGATATCTGAAGTTATACTAGCAGCAAAGAAGTTTTACCTGCATTATGCTACCGGCAATCGAAGCGGTGCCGATTGATATATTGGAAAATGAGGGAGCAGGAGATCTTCGACCATTGGATCTAATATTGTATTCAGTTCCTGCGACGCTTGGTGGTCTCGATGACCTGGCACGACCGCTTACGCTTTCCGCATCCTCATTCGTTACAGACAAAGGAACGGGACTGCTTTTACTGCTGCTGAAGAAAAAAAGTTTAGTCAGGGTTTCTTTCACACGGGTCTCTGAAATGCTACTCGTGGGAATGATAATTTTTCACCTTGCAAATGGGGACTTTGAAGCGGTCGCACCGGCGGTACTCATACTGGTTGAGCGTAAGTAGTTTTTCAGTGCCGATTTCCTACACAAAACACCATATGAACTGGGTATAAACTGTTGTCGGTGTTTTTGGACCTCCAACAACATAAACAAACATACTTGTTGATTGGTCGACTGGCTGCTGGTGGGTCACCTCCATTGTCCATGGCCGGCGTAAGTGTACCTCTTCGCTCGTCAAAGCGAAACGAGCGGGAAAGTTCTTCCGAATCCTCTCTTTCTTCGGTATCTGATGCCGCACTGTAAAATAACATCGATTTTTCACTGTCAATAACAATATCATCATCATCATAACACTGACAGCCGAATATTTAAAACACTATAAGCGAAAGCTATAGTATACTGACAAGAATTACACTTATTGTTAGCAAGAATGCAGTATACGTATATAACGTTTTACAGTGTAGTGACATCCAGTTAATTTTGCTGACACAGCTAAGCACCTCAAAGTGATAATGAATGTCGTCAAACTTGTTCTACTGATAAACTGACTCGTGAAGCTAACAGTACAGAAATAACGCATTTTTTTGTTAATACAAATTTATTTAAATGTTATGACAAATGCAACCGAAAATATCTTACTTGAGATGGATGCTGACATCTGTGTCACTTCTAATACTCAGCTGAGGACTAAAGGAGTCCGTTCCGCGAACACTAAGGAAACTCGGAGTTTTAATATCAGAAACATCCGAAGTGGCTGAATCGTGCCATTAATTACCCATTGTGCAGCATCTGATCGTATATTGTTCCAATTCGCTGTCGCGACCGACAAACTTCTTGATATATGTCGTCCTAAAGAGTAAACAACAACTCGTAATCTCATTAAATCTGTGAATGCTGTTTTGCGTTATACGGAAAAAGGAAACCTGTAACTTAAGTGCGGGAAGCTGTATTACAGGAACTAGTATGTCATATATATATGTGACAGTAATTCCAGTGTTACAGCTTTTCGTGTGAAAAATTTCGCGAACTTGTTGTTACAAAAACTAACAGTATGTGATCTACGTCGCCGATATGGCAGTGACAAAAAATAAAACACTCGTCATGGTTTATTTCCCATCACGATAATTTGACCTTTTGTAGTACAAAACCGGCACAAATGCATGGATTACTGGTTGCCGATGAATTTCTGCATTAAATAAGTAAATTATTATTCTGTTTTATAGGCATGTGAATCAGAAGACTCCGATTCAAGAGATCAGCTCCTAGTCAGGGAGAAGTAAAAGAATGGCACTAAATATAAGATTTTTCATTAACAGATACTTATGCTTTTTTTCTGGGGCCGTAAAGTTAGATGGCACTTTGTATCCACTGCGCTGTGTAATCGCATTCTACACGGTATTATGACACGGTACCGCACGCTGATACAGCGGTCATTAATTATTTCTGTCGTAAATATATAAAAAATAATATTATTCCCAAGTGATGCTTACCATGTTGTTTTTTACGGTTCTTAGGACATCTACATCAGCATTCTCGGATTGTATTAATGGTTCCACACTTTTCTTCCAGAAAGCGTTCCACTCATAAAACCTGGCGTCAGATTGGCGTAACATGAACTGAACGGGCGAACTGTTTGCCGCTGACATTCTCCGCTAACAATCAGAGTATATCGTTGCCACAAACACTAACCAGTGACCAGAATTATATAATTCTGGTTATTAAGTAATTATACACAGCTCCTGCAGCAACCGTGCACTAATCGAAATAATTTCGCATCTCTGGGTGCAGATAGTTTTCTGCAAGGAACCAAGTGTACATGTAAGAAATTACTATAAAATGTTTGACAATCGTATATTGACGGACAGAAACTCAGGAGAGAATCCGTCGTTTGCGTACATACATTAGACGTTGTTGCGGATTCCACACGTGCATTCCTGCCTCGATATCGATGTAGCGCACATGCCTCAAGGGAAACAAAATTTAATGTTGACCAGCATCGACATTAAACGAAGACAATATGTGATAGTCCGCCGGAAGCACTGCCGGCAGTGTTTTGTGGCAGATCTGAGGTTTGTTTTAAAACTCGTATTTCTACGGGAAACAAGAAATCGGTTGGCACTTGTGCACCAAATATAAATATGTACGATTCTCATACATATAGCATGTACTACGGCTGGTTATATAATAATACGACAATAGCAACTCACAAAACCATTTGAACATGAACGTAAAGCAGGACCGTACAACCAAAGAATAATTTAAAGTAACGACTGGTAACGGCACAATCCCATAAAGTTTTCTATGCTTTTGGCGGTACTGTTAATTAGTCTGGTGGACCACCAGTCAAATCACTGATTCATTGTCTTGTTTATTTCAGCGGTAAGCGGCCGAACGATGTGACCTCAGGTTTAAGGTGACCGATACTCGTGCCGGTGTGTTTAAAATAATTTTTATATTATTTTGCTTATGTTTATGGAAATCAGCAGTGTCACAGAAAGTCATGGATCACAATAATAATAATAATAATAATTAATAAGCTTACTCTACGTATGTACGTACCATATAATTACCTGTTTACGAGTTTGTATGTACGATTATGTACATGCAAACTACAGCAGCCACTAAATTACCTGGACTTTTTTGCATATTATTCAAACCTGGTTTCTGTTTGTATTTTTATCTTGTGGGTTAACATCCACAATAGATGAACTTGGTAAGGTGGGAGTACTGCCACAGCCCGCAGCTTAGGCCTTTAGTAAGTCTGTATACCGGTCACATGAGTTTTGCAAAGGAATGTTTCGTATTGTCGATAAACGAGGTTTCAGACCTACTAAGCATAGGCCAAAGATACTTACCCTCAGATAAGCAGCGCACAAACCTAGGTCCACAGGATGAAACAAAAAAGCTCCAGTCTGCATGTTGCCATAAAATTGTGTAACGCTATAGGCTACCGCCGATCGGGTATCAGTAGGACCAACCGCCTACCGGGTGGCAGTTTGTACTGACAACTTTCCAGCAGCAATGCTGGTATATTTTTACGCTTTGCACCCCTCTGACGGCAAACTCGGAAGCACATGGTACGCCGTTATGTACAGCATCCGTTATGCGAGTTCTTCACCAGTGGCTGAAACGACTGATTCATAGGGTATGGGCTCATGTTCGAATACGAAAATTGTTGACAGCAAGAGCATTAGGGACTCAAATGCTTTAATTTAGCATCATTCTGTAGCAAATCTTGCCTCCGACTATATCTGAATTCATGCGGTTGTAAATTTTCTTCGGAAATGACTGAGATTTGTCGAGACTGTGTAGCGAAGGACAGTGTGATCATTTCTCAGCTCCAGACAATCGAGAATCTGAAATCGTGTATACAAAGACTTACAAATGGCGAAGCGGTGGCACAAGGACAGCAAATATTGACCGCTACTACATCAGCTGGGCTGACGCAAAATGCCGATGGGAACCTGGAATTTCCAACGGTTAGCTTGGAGGAACTCTCGGCGTTCACTGATGTCCATCCAGTCCAGTTTGTTCCCAATCCTGTGGTACGTTGCTTGAGTCAGATTTTTATATTTGAGGCATTCACACTACATGGTTATTATGTTGACAGGACGTGATTTAACTTTATTAAAATTTAGTTTAGTATAATTACAGTTAGTTTGGTAAAAAACCAAGTTACTTTCAAAAGACACAATATGCAAGTTGAAATGAAAAGCGATATATTGCTTCGTAGTTGGTAAAATTTGCGGAAATTCTCGCTTTTAATTTGGTTTTAATTTCGATTTTCGTTCACTATTGTCTTCACAGTCTTGGCCCTTCTATAAATTCCGACGCAACAGACTGGTTTCAGTATCTATTGTATTTCATTATTTTGTCCATAATGTGGATTGACAGCAGCAGGTGAAATTGAAGTTATAATTTACTAACATTATTAATTATTTTATGTTATTTTTTATTTTATTTGTTTATTTTTAAGCAATTCGGCACATGATTGCAGATTACCGTTGGGTCCGGTGCCACCGTCCAGGTGACCACTATTGAAGGACCACTCGAACAAATGCAGCAATTATTACCCAAGCATCTTCTCCAAGTGAAAGGATCCCATCGTGGTCCTGCAGTAACGGGCTCGGTTGATGTTTTGGATGACAGCGAAACTCCGGAACTTGACCAGAACCAGGTACTCAACCGAATCTTATCAACCATTTTACATGGCTTTTTTAAACCTCGTTTTGTAGGAAGAAAACGAGATCACCGAGAGTTATGAGGACAATACGGCTGATCAGGAAGAGGAGGTGTCGTCGGTAAAAAGCGGTAAATAGCGATAAATTAAAGAAAACTGAGGGTTGTGTTTTTAGGAAGCGCAGGTTGATGGAGAAGTAGCCGCACCAGTTGAAAATCAGGAAGTGTTTATACGGCATGGCCAAGATGGGCAACGGCAACGCGGACAACATGTGCTGGTGCTTGGATCACCTCACGTAAGATTGCGAAAGAATGATTATCGGTTTTATAGCAATTTGATTTTATTAGTAATTTCTGGTTTATCTCCCAAAAACGCAGAACAGGAAAAGAATGAGCCTTTATTGTTTACGTTTCCGAAAATTCTAATTTTTTTATGGTAACATGTATTTAGCCCTTTTTGGCCATTGATAGCCCATAACTGCCTGTTGTCGATTGTTATTTGTGAAGTTTATTTGCAGACACGGAAAATTCCTTTGCGGTGTCCGCTACCGGAATGTCCTCATGCCGATTACAGAGCCTGGGATCGGGATTTGTTACGGAAGCATTTCGAAAAATATCACAAACTAACACACCCCAATCCGATATTCAACTACCTCTGCCCGTTTGATGGTTGTAAATATATCTCCTACAACGAACCATCGTACGCTTTGTACACCCATGTGAAAAACGTCCACCGAGCGTATTTGCAGCAGCTGGAACATAGTCTGGTACTTTGCTATTGAGCGCGTGGTCTTTTCGGTGTGGATGTTATCGTTGTTGAAATGTTTAGGCAAATGGCATTTCCATCACGGATAGGGATCTCAACGAAGTGCAGATCGATGTACTTCCTAGCGAAATCAAGAGAACACAAGTTCCCATACTGGGAACCATAAGTGTATGTTGATTTTAGGGTAATTATTTGAGAACATACTTAATCTTTGATTTTCCATGAATTTTACAGATGGAAAAGGTGGGGCTAAAATGTCCCCTTCCAGTGTGTCAGGCCGGTACTGCGCTGTTCAAATACAGCAGTATGAAGAAGTTAGTGGAGCATTTTGAGAAACTCCACAGCTTTACGCACCCGAATCCAACGTTTGTATACTGCTGCCCCATTGAGGTATGCATCGGAAATATAATCTTCAAAAAGTACTACTGTGAAAGAAGCTCGCATATTCGAATATTTACTATATAACGATATTGTAGATGAATCTTGTGAACATTGTATCATAATTATGTTTCTCGATAGGGTTGCAATTATAATTCCGAAGTGGGAAATTTCCGGGTCTATAAACACATGAAAGCGGATCATTCCGAATTATTTCTGGCTATCCCGACACTCCCACACGAAGAGAATGTACAAGATGGATCTGCTGAAGGGGATGTTACTGGGACGATGGAAGCCATGGTGGTCCTCTCAGAAAGTGAAGTTGGTGCGGAGATTGCCCATACGGCTGCTGAATTGACCGACGGACAGCCGAATGAAGCGGAAGAAATGACTGAGTCACAAGCGCTGGCAGAAGATGCCATGGTGAGAATTTGCGGCACATGTGGATTTTCTGGAATGATTTAATATTAAGTGAGCTTTACAGGTTGGTGCAGAAGAGTCCGCTGTTGATGAACTAAATGAACAACCAGGTATCAGCGGAGCAAACCCATCTGAGCCAGAAGAAGAAGGGACAAATATATACATTAAAGGCTCGGCAAATGTGAGTGCACATCGACTTAAAATCTTGGAACGTGTTAACTTCCGTAATTTGTTAACGACATGGACAACGACAATAATGAGTCGATGACACGATTGAAATGGATCTATATTTATTTGTTAAGTTATCACGATTACTTGTTTTGTGATCGGCAAATGCTTTTCTGTTCTGTAGATGATAGTGGACCCTTTAAAGTGTCCGGTGGAGAACTGCCCAAAGGAAGGCTTCATCGCCACGAGCACCGTGCTGATGAAGCGGCACTTTTGGAAACAGCACCGCTATACCCATCCTGA
>JAQGAU010003072.1:0-13948 GCA_034698045.1 Paramacrobiotus richtersi
AACTTCAGTGGATTATTGCGGTGTGAGAGAGCGAGATCTAGAATCTTTGTACGTTCAGACATTTGTATCAGTTTATCCGCCTTTCTGGACAAAAGTTCTGGACAAAAGTATCACAGCATGGTATCGAGTGGAGTTTCGTCCTTCAGATATTTCCTTTGCTCCAGCAGGGAACTTCGTCAAAATTACTGTGGCAAAGGTCCTGGTATACATTTTCATCCTTTTCGATTAACGGTTTGTAATTTGTGCATATATGACAGTAAAATGTCGGATGATGTTACTTCGCTTACTTGTAGTCAGATGCCCGAAAATGCGATTCATTTAATATTTGCGAGTTTAGGAGGTCTATTTCAGTCTGTGCGAATTGTCTGATTGTTTTCAATATAGACGGTGTTTATAGAACAGCATTTATCATATGTAAAGGTATATACGAAGCAACGATACATAGAAAGAAAGTTTTGGAAATATTTTTCACTTCTTATTTGCACAATACATAAGCGTGCTGACAGCATATCAATCCAGGAAGAATGCCACTTTACTACGCTACTACATTACACGGAAGCCATCATCATGCAGGACATGAAAATTTATTCTTCATATCATTCTTTTCTGCTAGAAGGATGTGGGGAAGTATATACTTAAATGACGAATCAAAAAAAGAAATTCTTATTATCTTGTAAACGAGATTGTTTAATTCAAGGGCAAGCGCCTGATGACAGAAGGAAACAGCCACTGCACTACGTTTTGTTACATGTGCAACAGGTAACAATTCAACAAATTAGTGTATGTATCCTTATCGTTCCAAGCGAAATTCAGACTGCCTTGACAAGGCAATATTGCGGAATATTACAGATACAGTAGTGTACGCAGCAATTTATGTCAATTCAGAAAACTGCGCCTTCCACTTTGAGAGATAATGTTATCGGTCCAGAGGATTTATTACTATTACCGTTACGGATCATGCTGAATTGTACCGGTCCTGAGTCTCCTGTAGATCATTATTGACACATCAATAAAAACGCTATATTTTTTTCTACACTGTTTTGTGTAATTTATATTATTTGCCTCCAATACAAAGATGTACCGTTGACTTTTACAATGCAAGAAACGCACTGGTGACAAGACATAATACGACAATCAGAATTCTATCCAAACGGCCGAAACCTCGAAAAATACACCAAACGCTGAGTGTGTTCAAAAGATATAAATGTCCAAATATTCTGCAAAAAAATAAATGGAAATAAAATCTAAAAATAAATATAAATAAATATAAAAAGAGTACGATTTTTTGACTTGCATATCCGCACGTATAAGCCCGCGGAAATTGGTCGATTGTTGTCCTGGAGGAAACGCACCGAACTGTCGCGGTTGCTGTGCCGGTGTAGCTGGTACGTGACACTGCGACTGTAGAACAGTTACTGATAACAAGGAAATAAAAAACATAAATGTTTAAATAAATAATAAATAGTTAATAGAACAATTATCATAATAAGAGACAGGTTAACAATTACTGCACCTGTAATAAAAAAGAAACTAAGTCAAGAGTACAACTGAACATAAATAAATTAATAACCAATATAAAAATTAACATCTGCAAGAATTGATGTGACACCGATAAACGATAACGAAGTTTCGAAAAAATAACTCAATCATAAAAAAGAAACATGTAACGGGAAAGCAGTCAACAACCAGCAAACGATCTAGTCCTCCGCTATGTACCGATCTTGTATAATACTGCTTTGATTGGTGTCAGTCAGTAACTAACTATGTATCCGAATCCCGACCAAGAAACGGCGCTGTTCCTTGAATCTCTGGCAGCTATAAAAAAATAGTTAGTAATGCACTGCCGTTATAGCTAACCAAGATAAGGTTGCGCAAGCAAGTCCAGAAATGAATGACCATTTATAACCGAAATTCACCGAGAGAATCTATACAAAAAAAGCACCAAATTGGAGCACTTAACCAAGTTGAATAATCTTAGACATCGACGACACTTAGACAACGATCGAAAGTCAACGGCCCCCAGAACTAGCCACTGCTAGCCACTGTTTTAAGGCTTCCATGCTGTTCGGACCTCGCTGTGTGTCAAACACTAACAGGCAGATTAGCCAAGCCCGGACACTGCCTGATTTGCTGACCATTGAGGAAAATGAAACATACTTCAAACTCGGCTGCATCGAGCCGCACTCTTCGATCCAAAGGATAATCCTCCGATATCGATCCTCGAAATGATCGATGGAGAAACTGGGGAAAAAGTGGTTAATAACAAGTGCACATTTCGGCTAAAATCCACGACAACGGGCATGAAGACTTTCAAATTAAAAGAAACCCCGAACACGCAACTGAGAAACACATGGATTCGCAAACCAACGCCACCCCCGGTAAAAATTAATAGTGGGCGAAAGTTGTGGAATTTGTAGGGTTTTGGCATTTGGCCGATGTGTGGGATCCTGGTGATTTAATCAGTGAAGAAAGATCTGAATCATTTGGATTACACGTTCATCTTTCACGGAATCACTGATATCTGCTGATAGTTATTGTAATTATAATTTTGTTGTAAAAAGTATATATTTAATTCAAGTATTAATCCTCTGGTTGCTATTATTACAAGGAGCTCTGCAGTCGTTGGAGGGAAGCGAAATCTGTGCCATTACACTACGAAAGTCCATATTCAAAAGCAATCGAGCATACGCACCTACTGGTCACTTGTCATTCTCTACTGCACAGCGAATGTCGACTGGCCTTATGCGACACACGACTGACCAGATTCGAGCCATACTAACACACTAAGCAGAAGGCCACAACAGTGACAAACTTGATAAGGTCATGTTAGTGACAAACAGTTACTAGTCAGTCGACGCGGAAACTGAAGCACGTGCAGCAACCATGGCGATGCGTGCACGGCGGACCCCGGCTTTCGCCGGGAACGGACTTGTCGAGCAAAGTGCTCTCGTCCATGCGTGAGAAGGCCAGCAGGGAAAGATCGGCGGATTGCGCTATGGAATCAGGGAGTGCGGCTCCCTGTAGCCGAGTTTAAGAAGTACGTATTTCAATTTCCTCGATGAAAAATACATTATGCTGTATCCGGGCTTGAGAAATCTGCCTGTTAACGTACGACACACGTACAGCGAGTCAGCGGTGTCCGAACAGTACACTGAACAACATGGAAGCCGTAGAACAGTGGCTAATTTTGTTCGTGCTCCGGTGGATTTTCCCACCATTGCATGTTTGCTCAGATTATGTCTAAGTTATTCAACTGGTTGCTTTCAATTGATAAATTTTTATACAGTTTCTCTCGGAAGACAGATATCGGTTACGCATTTTCTGGGCTTGCTTGCGCAGTCTAATCTTGCTTAGATGTAATAGCAGTGCACCACCTACTGTTTCTCTTCATTGCTGCCGGAGAATCAATGAACCGCACAGTCTCTTCTTTGTCGGGATTCGGATGGTCAGTTACTGATTGCCACCAATCGAAATTGTATTATACAACTGCAAGGATTAATTGTTACATACCGGAGGACTAGATTTGTTGGTTGTTGACTCCTTTTTATGATTAATTCATTTTTGCGATACTTTTTTTATCATTTATTGGCGAAATATCAGTGATCCATTTTCTTGATAATTTATTAGTTTTATTTATTTGTAGTTGTAATCCTGATTTAGTTTCATTTTAATTACAGTTGGTGATTGTTGAACTTTCCCTTAATACAGTGATTTGTTCTGTTAACTGATTATCTACATTTTTATTTCTTTGGTGGCAATAGCTGTTGTTTCGGTGGTCGTCGATTTTGCGTGCTGCGCCACGGACACTTTTACGAAGCTGACCAATGCCGTGTCGTCAAAAGCCCTGGAGCCGCCCTTTCACCGGTATGCATGTTTAAATTGCACTGGTGCTTTCTCACTACGAGTATGCACACTGTGTAGTGTAGTAAGCACAATTATGGATTATGCTGGTTTACTTAATCACTGATATTTTTTTCCCGGTTTGTCGATCGGTTCGTTGATCTGGTGTATTCTGCTAGCTCACAGACGCGGTGTATGATTACGTTTTGCGGTGTGTGTTAATCGGCGAATGTCATATATTTGACAGAAAACAGATCTGGATTTGGCTTATTTGAAGGTTTAATAAATTGGGAAATTTTCAAGGGATTTTGTTATAAAATAACCTGGTTTTTTTGTTTATTTGGTTAAAATTTCAGTGAGCATAACTTTTCATTTGTGAGATTATTGAATACACTTTGTAGTCAATGTTTCTTTTACATTTTTAATTATGCGTTTTGTTTTGACATTTACTCATTTTCATATGAACTGGTTCCATGCATTATTTGGGTATGTTTATATACATGCGTAAAATTTTGTAATTTATTACTTTTTATATGCTTTTTACATTGCTTTGAATGTGGACTTTCGTAGTGTAATGGCATACATAGATATCCTCTTCATCGAACCGTTACACAGCTCTTCGTAGTAATAACAACCAACGGATTCATACTTGAATACTTATACTTTTTATAAGTAAATCATAATTACAATAAGTGGCAGCAGATGCCAGTCAAAAATGAGCGTGTAATTTAATCTATATGAATCAAGGAGATCATCAATCCCTGATTTATCACCGGTTCCCATGCGAGTACATCGACCAAATCACAGCTGCACTACGATTTCCACAACTTTCACCCGCTATAAATTTGTACTGGCGGTGCCGTTGGTTTCCGTTCCCGAATCGATGTGTTTCGTTTTCGGGGTTCCGTTTAATTTAATGTCTGCATACACGTTGTCGGTAGAAATCACGGACTTTTTTCACAACACTGCATTACAATAAAAATAAAAGCTGTTCCACAATAAAATTAGTCAGTTTTTCTTATTTTAGCATGACGACGTGTGTCACACACACTTATGTGTGTCACACAAGATGACTGTCACACAGGCTGTGTATGCCACTGTATGGTGCGCATTGGCTTGGATGGTCATGCCACTGTTCTACGATTCTTACCGCATAACGTGCGCGCGGTCCTGTATGTTTGTCAATGTTTTACTACCTTCTCCAATGTTTTCGGGGCTCATAAGTAAAATTTTGAACAACACCTGAAATTTCCATTGTCAGGTGTTGGTTGAACCTGTTTTAAGAATGTTCGTGATTAATGAACCATGTTGTTAAGATTAATAATCGTTTTATTCTGGTACGATCAGGAAATCGTTTGTGGTGTTAGTAATTTTTTTTCAACAATGATTTTCATTTTCCTCGGTGATTATCACATTAGGCAGTATCCGCGCGTGGGTAATCAGCCTGTTTATTTATATCGTGTAACACGCAGCGATGTCCGAACAGTACATTAAACAGCATGGAAGCCGTAGAACAGTGGCTAATTTTGTTCGCGATACTGCTTATTTTCCACCACTCTTCTCAGATGCATCTGAGTTATTCAACGATCGGTTTTTTATTAACAATTCGTTACAATGTACGCACAAGAACAGGTTGAGACGGTGGCATTAATGCCACCGCCGTAAACATTACAACAAATAAATCTTGTTCTCCCCCGTCCATGGTACCGAAGACGGATGCTGCATTTCCACGCTGGATTTCGAGGGACAGACGCTGGCGTAGGTACTCGTGGGATCGCGGTTCATCTGCGTTCGCTTTCAAGCGCTTTGCTATTTCCTTAATCAGGGAAATAGCCGCAGGTCCCCACGCACCAAACGTCTCGAATCCAAGTGGCTCGAACATGTATGAACCAGTTATTCAACCGGTTGATTACATTTGGTGAATTTTTTCGTATGGTTTCTCTCGGTAAATATAATACTCTTTACTGGGGGTGTCGTTGGCATCCGTTCCCGAATCGCTGTGTTTCTAAGTTTCGTTTTCGGGGTCCCATTTGGTGTTTAATTTTAATGTCCGCGTACCCGTTGTCGTAAAAATCGTGGAAATTTTTTCCAGCATACAGGTACAATAAAAACAGAATCTGTTCCACAACACAATTAGTCATGCTGAAATAAAAAAATGTAGATGACTGTCACACAGGCTGTGTATGGTGCGCATTGGCTTGTTGGATGGTCATGCCACTTCACTACGCTTTTTACTGTAGCGCGTCCCTACGGGTCGATGTTTCACTACCTGCTACAAGGCTTCCGGGGCTTCGTAAATAAAATTTCTAACTGCACCTGAATTTGCCATTATTAAAAATATTTATTAGGCTATAAGGCTTGCAAAGGTTTGTTTTTGGCGCACTTGCTCTGCGTTAGCAAACAATGTCATTTTGTTGAATTCGGCCGACAACTTAAATAACTTTGTCGGCCATATACGAATGATTTTCGCTGGAAATATAACACAGCTCAGCTGCTGGCAAATCATTCTTTCCATCTAAATGTCTTTCACGCATTTTTGAATCTGCCTGTACTAATCGTATAACACACATGCGCTGCGAATGCGATGTTCGGAAAGTGCGTCAATGTGCATGCAGTGAACAGCATGGAAGCCGTAGAACAGTGGCTGTTGTTCGTCCAAGCAGTAATCGATCGTGATGCAACACCAAAGCAGTGCTCAAATTTCTAGGTTTATATTATTCAAATGGTTGCTCTCGTTTTTGTGATGTTTTTGTATTGTTGCTCTCTATAATAGAAGTGCATTACTTAGCATTTATAAATTAGCTGCCGAAGAGACTTGAGGAACAGCGCGATTTCTTTCTCGGGATCTGCAGATGGTCAGTTATACTGGTTACTCCCGGTTGACGCGCAGGCTTGCACCGAGCCAGTTAGTGACGCTAATTACTAGAAAATACTATTGCACAGGTAAGTAAAATACAGCTGAATAAACAGCTGAACACAAGACTGTTCCACAAGTGCCAAGCTGTTAAGCGTACTGTTCAGACAATCTTCCATTCCGTTAATCGTCAGTCGATTAATCCGTCCCTTTGAATACAGTTTGCAAACTGCACAGACTAATAAGTACAACGAGAAAGAAACTACAACGATGCCGGCATCGAAAAAAATTTACCAACACCACAAACGATTTGTTGAACTACAGTAGAATAAAATGGGTATTACTAATTTACTAGAACTGTTCACTAATCTCGTACTTTTTTAAAGGATGTTCACCAGCATTTGATATTGACTCATATTGGCAAGTTCAGATGCATTCTGAAATTTTATCTACGGAGCCCCGAAAACAGTGTAAAAGGTATGTAGTAAAACATTGATCGACAGGACGCGGGACTGTGAGAATCGCAGCACAGTGGCATAACCATCCAACAAGCCAATGCTCAAGATACACAGCCTGTCATGTTGATTGTGTGACAATCCTCCGCATTTTTTTATTTCAGGATGAATAATTTCTTTATCGAGCACATTTTGATTTTATTACAATGGAATGTTGTAAAATTTTTTTACTAAAAAATCCACGATCTTTACGACAACGGGTATGCAATTTTAACATTATAATTAACACTAACCCCTAAAACGACACTGAGATTAACACATCGATTCGGGGATCGATACCAACGACATCCGCAGTGAAATTAACAGTACAGGAGGAAGTCGTGCAAATCGTAATGCAATGGTATTCTGATTTGGCCGTTGTTTGTGTGAGATCATGAAGCTAAATCAGTAAATAATTGATCTCCTTCACTAGTTTGAATTTGTACGTTAACTTTTAACCGGCATCTGCTGACATTTCGTGTAATCATGATTTTCTTGTACTAAATGCATATTCCATTAAAAACATGAATCTTCTCTTCGCCATTATTACGAATAGCAATGTAGTTGGAAGACACTATTACTGTCGATGCCGTTACACTACGAAAGTCCATATTCAGAGCAGTCAAGCGTAGGCAAGTCTCATGCATATGTGCACAGCGACTGTCGACTGGCATTATACAAAAGATTTAACGAATGTAAAAAGCATGAACAGTGAAAATTACAAGAATTACGGATTTATATAAATATGCACAGCTAATGGAACCAGTTCATGATCATATGTAAACAGCGTTGCGAGGGGTTTTTCTACAACAACCGGTTGTCAGTTTTACTTTTCTCATGCTCTGCCGGGAAAATGTCTCCAACCAACCATGCAGGCTCTAAAACTAATCTACCGTTAATTTACAAATAATTGAAACTTATTTTCCAAATGTGCAAAATGTCTTCCGGTGGACAAAATGGTTTGCCAGCAGCTGCTGCGTTATGTTATCAGCGAATATCATCCGTATGACCGAGATAATGCCATGTACATGTTGTAGTTCCTCCTAGAAATCAACCAACATCACCACCAAGACGGTGCATGCAGCAATAGGCACAGTTTCTCTGGCAATACAGTGCAAACTGGACCGGCGTCCGCGATAACCAATATGCCTACACATTACAAACAAGTTAGCACAGTAAGTACAATTATCAGGAATATGACAATTTAATAAACATACCAGGATCTGATTATGAATATTATTCTCAAACCGCATGCCAGGTTAAACTGGGTTTAATGTAATCGAACGGCCAGCATAGCCGTGTCTGTCAGGTTCATTATACAGGGATGTTCCGATGCAGCCTGGTTGACAATTTGTCCCAGGACTGTTTACAGAAGCTCGATCATAGCTGGCTAGTTAACTAACCGACCAAAATGACCCTTACAAGTTCACACCAATGGAGATAGTTGTTGGGAAACGATGGACTTGACCGCATCTAAGCAACTGTCCGCCAAATGCTTGCGTCACAAGTCTCTAATTTCTTGTCAACAACAAACAATCGAATAATGCGCGCCGCCTTGAAACCCTGACAAGTCGAAATAGTCACAAAGGCCGTTCCTTACTATTCTGTTAGTGAGTGCATTTCGTGCCGAATTAAATACACTAGATTAACTACGTATAGTCTGTTCCGCGAAACTATTTTCGTTCATGAATTATAGGTACTTATATCTAAAACAAACATAAGTAAAGAAAAATTTAAATAGAACGAACAGGTTTCAAAAAAACAGAGATCAAACCACAACAAAATGTTCTTCGACAACTAAGTAAGGCAAACCGCAGCAGTGCAACGAAAACGATAAAAAGTTAAAATTATTGGAAATATTCCTGACGAAATTTTTCTGACAACAGCCGCCGTTTACGAAACACCCAAAAACGCTAAATCAAATCCCAAGCTCCGCACTTTACTAAAGACTAAAAAAGACTGGCGAAAAATCTAAGAAAATAAATAAAGGAAATAATCGCAAACAAATCTAGAGGTTTTTGCTAACTCACTGAAATTTAACCAAATAAACACCTAACAAATAGTTGTGGCTGTTTTCGTAATGTTTCACAGCAAATGCCGCAAAAAAATCTGTTTTATTGAATCTTTCAAGTGACTTAATTTCCGTTCAGGGAAAATTGTGCAGAAATTTCAGCGAATCAGCACAGATTCATTTTGTAAACCAGAAAGATATATAATACCAATTTTTCCCACTTGGCTGAACGAACGTGTATCTTTATGCAGATATAGCGAAAAATATAGATAAATTCCAAATATAGAAGTGTTCGACATAATTTATTCGCAGAGAATGATAATTTATATGTAACGCTGTACTTATTGTTAGTTAAAATCAACGTACTGTCACACGCTTCGAAAAACATATTCGATCAACAATTCAACATCCACAGAAGTTTGGGATGTTCTCTAAAGCACGCGCGCGCGTCTGCATAGGTTACGAAACAATTATGTATAAAAATAAAGCTTTCTTTACTATCTTTTCATCTTATTTGCACCATATATACCACACAACAAGGTAGCCGACAAAAGTATGCCGATCAGTGCCACTTCACTACGATACGCGACATTACACGGAAGGCATCATCATGCAGCTGTATGTTCCAGATCATCCGTTTCTGCGGCATTTCCATGCCGATTTGTTATTTTTGTACTTTATGGACTTTTCGTATATTTCCTGGACATTGTGGCCTCGGATTATTTCGAGAGCGACTTGCACACTTCCACAGCAAATTACCCGCCGAAAATCGGAAACAACAACAAAAACATATGAGACGTACATTTGTCGTTAAGCTGCGAATCAAACGAAATGGAAAAAGTTAAACAAGTATTTACAAATACGACCACACAGTACAGGATATCGCGGTCCGCACAGAAATGCAAGAAAATAAAATTCGATGGTTGCATACGGCATTCCCGTTTGCAATTTGTCAATTGTTTTTACAGTAAACTAATTATAAAATTAATAGGCTCAGGACAGGAATACAATAATCAAGAGCTAGAGACCAGGAAAACACTAACAAAAAAATCAACCTGATGATTGTTTAAAGAACAAAAGATTCAACTAACGAATATAACATAACGAGAAAAAAATCTTAAAATAAAAGTGATTAAATTAATAATAACAACGTACACGCGTACTTTTTCATATACTGTAAACCGGTTCCAGTATTTGTGTATATGCTGGGAGAATGGGCTTGCGATCGTTGTGTAATGGCATCGATGGTCGTCTTCCTCGAAAGACTACAGAGCTCTTCGTAATAATAACAACCAGCAGGTTCATGTTTCACGTTCATACATCGAAACTGTATTATACAAGCATCGTCACAGAGTAGAAGACTAGATTTGTTGCCTGTTGACCGTTTTCCTTTAGTACATATTTCTTTTTTTATGATTAATTTAGTCTTGCGATAATTAATTTTTCATCGTTTATTGATGAAATATCAGTGCTCCATTTTTGTGATTAATTTGTGACGCAATCGTTTGTGGTGCTGGTATTTTTTATGTCGATGCCGGTTTCGATCAGCTCGATGTGGTTTCTTTGTCGTTGTTCTAACAATAACTAGAACCCATCGTTCCAACGTCATGATCATGACAGGTGTCCTATAGTGGCGTGGCACATGGTCGATGTGTTGCGCACTTCCCATTCGGTCTGCGTGTATAGCATCATACAATTTCTTTTTGTATTGCACAACACTCTGTATGTTTGGCAGTGTCCGAATTTGCGGTTTTGGGAAGTCGAATATAAAACCAAAACGCAGAATAAAAATGAGTGAGAATCAAATGAAACTATGACTGTGATATATTACATTTTATTATTTAAATCATCTATTATTTATTCTTATTTTATTATTCACTTCTATTCGTAATTTTTTAAATGTTATCTGCTTTGATTTAAAATATTTACTTATTGTCTGACTGACTGATTTCTATCATGTGGAACTTGTGATACAGACCGTGTAGTAAACGCAAAAAAAGTTTAATTCCCCAGATATTTGTTTTAAATTTCAGTTAAATTTTGATGGCGTACCAAATCATCAGGACACATTAGCCAAGGCCGGATATTGCCTGATGATTTAACTATTGATTGAAACTATCAATAAATGCAGTTCAGAACTTCAGGTACATTTACTAAAAGAACAATAATTTTGGGGACGGAAAAAAAACAGCCGACGATAGTGACGAGTCACTGACGACTGCAGTGGATTATTGTTAAGCTTGTTAACTACAGATAATTGTGGAAATAAAGATATTTATTTCTAGAGTGCATGGTAATAATGCACAGCATACTACCTACAGTATCTGCCTCGATTCATATATATCATTTATAAAATACCTGTCACATAATATATCAGTTTATCAGTATTGATTGTTATGCCAAAAAAGTGCGAAACAGCAAGTACACATTTGCATTTTTAATGTACCCAGAGGGAGACCATTCCTTGTTTGAATTAATAAATAAAAAATGCAACAAATTTGTATGTCTGAAAACAAACAACAGTTTTCCAGTTTTGCGACAAAACCAATTCGGAACCAAATGCGAGCAGGAACTGCAGCTAAACATATTCTTGGGGAAAAAGGAAAGGAAAACTTGAACGACCGCAGAAAGATTATTCACTAAAATCAGCCGAAACGGTGAATACAGCCACTGTACTCCGTTCTGGTACAAAACGGTTCATAGTCGACAACCTACCGTCATGGTTCGGAGTGGAATTTAAACTGCTAACTTGACGATTTATAAATATTATACAAGTGTATGTAAATAAATAGAAATAAATATATAAGTACAACTATAAAAACTATAACTAAAATAACAAAGTAAAAAAAAATAAAACAAAAATATTAAGTACATAAATAAATGAAGATTTAAGATATTAAAAACGCTAAAGCAACTTTTTAGCAAGTGGGGTGAAGTTTGAAAATAATAAAACGAAATTCTCAGTTCTGGCAGCTTCAGTAAATCCCTTGCAAGCCGCTGGAAAGCAAGACAAGCAGCATACAAACCGAACGAGCAGGGCAAAAACGATGCCTGAAAAAATCTCTTGAATAAATCTCCGATTGATACTCTTGGACTCGCAGACCCGTTGCAGCACGGACGCGTCATGTCCGCCCACGGAAATTAGTCAACGATCGATCATCCTGGATCGAGAAAACGTAACAAACTGACGTGCACTTGCTGTGGCCGTTGCAACTGTCATTTTGCGGCTGCAAAAAAGTTATTGATAAAAATGAATTCAAGATATAAACAAATAATAATTGGAACAAAAGATCATAATAAGGGAAAGGTCAACAACTGAAAACTGCAATTCAAATGAAACGTTATCAGGAGTACAACTAAAAATAAATCAAACAAATAACTAAAATAAAAACCAACTATGTAGCCAGAATTGATGTGACACCAGTAAACGATAAAAAAAATCGGAAAAATGAGTTAAGCATACAAAACAGGACATATTAATATAAGGAAAACAGTCAACAACAACCAAATCTATTGTCCCCCGCTTTAATTGTACCTAACGATCCTTGTACTTCGTAGCATACAGTTTCGATTGGTGCCAATCAGTAACTGACCAACAAAGAAACCGCGCGCTGTTGCTAATTAATCGACTCTACGTCAGCCACAAAGGGAAATAGTAAGTAATGCACTGCAGTTATGGATAACCAAGATAAGATTGCGCAAGCAAGTCCACTAATGACTAACTGAAATTTCCGAGAGAAACTATAAAAAAAAAGTATCGAATGTGACGATGAGCGCAAACAGTTGAATAACTAAGGCATAATTTTAGCACAACAGTGGACACGCAGAGAGCACTAGCCGCTGTTCTACGACTTCCATGTTGTTCAATGTGCTGTTCGGACATCGCTGTATGTCATACGCTAACAGGCCGATTACCCAGGCCCGGATATTGCCTGATCATGATGTGCTGGTCACCGAGGAAAATGAAACACATACTTCAAACTCCGGTGCAGTGAGCCGCACTCCTCGATCCCATCATCCCAGAGGATAATCCACCGATCTAATGGTGAGTAACAAATGTCCATTTCGGGCCAATGAAACGCATTCACCGTTGACATACAGAAATTCCGTTAATCTGAAACACGTACGCAGTTACCTCGTTCCTATGAGACGACGGTACTGTTGGAATCATCCGTCAAAATATCACCGTTCTCAGCGAAGCACAGGCAAAAGATGACCTTCTGCCGTCGATTTTTTACACCGCTACATGTAAAGAAAGCATTCCAGCTCAGCCAAATCAGCAGATATTCGAGAGAAAAAAGCGTTACTTCTCGTAAGACCAAGAAGATGCGATTGAGCGCCAGCGTATTTCCATCCAAACTGCATGAGTTGATATGACTCTTTTTCCACACATTACCAGGAGGTTGCTGCATGGGAAGTTGGGAACCGATCGGTGTAATCGACTGGCAATCACCGGATCCGATCAACACTAAACAAAGAACAGCAATAGTGGCAAACTTAATGCCGAAATAATATAGAAGTAGGAAATCGCTATAGGCACCCCATTTCACCCCGTTTACTATAGGCACTCCTTTCGAATTAACCCACCAGTGTCAGGTACCAGAAGGAGTGCGAATCCCGACTTGAAAACTGACATTTACCGATCATAAATCTGATTAAGAAAGTGTTATTCTTTGGTAATTTTTGTGACCATAGGTCAGCGAGGGCAGCATGATGCCATTTTGACATCAATGGGCATGCACCCTTTTT
>JAQGAU010003073.1:0-13944 GCA_034698045.1 Paramacrobiotus richtersi
TTCTAATAAACTGAAAGATAAAAATGTAGTTCGAAACGGTGGAATCCGAGACGTAGAAATGTATGAATCTAGAGATATTATTTTATCAACGTACATCTTTTTGTGGATCTTTTCACTTGGTGATAGAATGAGTCTATTTCTTAGTAATTATTCTGAGTAAATATTAGTAAATCTAACAATATTAACCGGCTTATGTCCGTATGTCTGTGTGTCTGTTACGATCCTGCCTCCAAAACTGTCTGATTCGTTAAACCAGTTCGCTTTTTAAAACTGTTGAACCAGTTGAACCAAGCTCTGCCTTTCTGCATTTATGTTCGCTTCTCTGCTTCACAGTTTGTTTTTGTAAATTACTTCATAAAATTAGTTTAAATTCATAAGCCACGAAACCAACCGAATTATACTTTACCAAAGTTTGCGAAAACTGTAGTGTGGCACAAGGGTTTGCGAGCCCTTAGTTAGGTACTACGGTTCGTGAACCTTTAGTCTGGTACCAAGGTCTGCGTGTACTTAGTTAGGTACTAAGATCTATGGACCTTTAGTCTGGTACCAAGGTTTGCGAGTCCTTAGTTGGATACATACTAAGATCTGTGGACCTTTAGTCTGGTACCAAAGTTTGCGAGCACTTAATTAAATAAGTAGGTTTCGGAGTCCTTACTTCGGCTCTGAGGGTTGTGGACTTTGGCCAGGACCGGCGGTTCCGAAACTTAATCCAAAGTCGTTCTATCTTCTGATGATTGTCAGCTGTTCTTTTGCACCACCACAGGTTTTCCACGAGACCTTTCATGAAGAGTTCATTTTTTGCCTTTTGTATTTACCTGCAAGCCGTGGCATTGCCTTGCACGTTAGCTAACACCCTAAATCTCACTAAAAGTCTTCTACCCAGGCTAAACTAACGACTGGTTTTAACTGCCATGTAAGTGACAGTACACCTGTTCTTACATTACTCGCACTACCACATATGCATGGCCCGAGACAGGAGCAACCAACCAGAGTGCGTTTCAGTACAAATTAACATACAATTTTTAATAAATCTAATTTTGTTTTGCCGCAGCACTGGAGCATCAACTCATTCTGAACCTGAACCGATGCAACCGTGCGTAACGAGTCGCGAGCACCAAGCACCACTGCGCAGCAGGCGAGCAATCGCGAAAAAATCAATATCCGCAACTTCTGGACTTTCTGCTTTTTGAAAGTTACATTTGTGGCACAGAACCGAATGCTGTTCTGTCGTCGATAAATTTGGCTTTTTTCGTAGGTCTAGGAGTCCTTAGTTCGGTTCTGAGGTCTGTGACGTTTGTAGGAAAGGCAAGGGACCGGTTTTTGTTAGAGCAACCAGCTGTAATATGCTCGGCATCCCTGTAATGCTTTGGGAACGGTTCACTAAATTAAGCAGACCTGAATGTCGTCTCCTTAGCTTTGCTGTAATTTAACCGGTTACATTATTAACCAGTGACAAAGGTGCGTGACCGCGTAGTCGGGTACAGTTGTTTGTAGATCATCAATTACCTATTGTTTCATGAGAAAAGGTTCGTGGGCGTTTGGCCACGATCAAAGTTTCTGAGCGTGAGTCCCAAGTCTTCGGCTCCACTGTTAGCTTCGATGTTCTTTGCAACCTTTTACAGCACCTTTTCTGCAAGACTGCATCAAGCGTTGTTTATTGCATTCTGCTGTCACGTTCAAGCCGTTGCATTTGTGGGCTGTCTGGACACATTAGTCCAAGCTTGAAATCCCACCAGAACTCTTGCATAGTAATTCAGACTAAACTAACTACTGCTTTGGGGTTGCGCAGCTGCATTACGTGTGTTCGTTTGCTTTCGCGCTAACATCACTGCACCGTCTGGTACAATGTTAAACAACCACAGTGCGCCTGGGTACAGAAAAACCGACTCTCTGGAACAGAGACAAGTACTACCGTCATTCTGCCACAGGAAACCGTTCTGAACTAAACCGAGCCTGGATTTACATGGCGAGCAGACGAGATGTCAAGAATGCTAGCAAAACCACAAAGCGTTTTAGTACCTAACTTTGTGTAGTGTCTTAGATACGTAACTATAACGAAAATGCCTCTGTGCACAGTGCTAATTTCTCCAATATTCCAGTGATCTGTTCCGTTTGTGCAAAACATCGATAGCGGAGCGCGGCGCGTAGCGCCGCGAACGACGCTTGTCTAACAATATTAACCGGCGTATGTCCGTCTGTGTGTTTGCAACGATCGCGCCTCCAAAACGATCTGATTGGTTGAGTCAGTCCGCTTTTGAGATTTTGTTGAACCAGTTGAACCGAGCGCTGTCTTTCTGCACTTTTGCTCATTGTGCTTCTATTTCTCTGCTTTAACGTATGCTCTACGGTCTATACCAAAGTTTCCCAAGACTGCAATATGGTCAAAGTACACTGGTCCTTAGTTAAGTACGTAGGTTTCCGAGTCCTTAGTTAAGTACATAGGTTTTCGAGTCCTTAGTTAAGTACATAGGTTTGCGAGCCCTTAGTTATGTACGCAGGTTCGCGAATCCTTAGTTATGTACGCAGGTTCGCGAATCCTTAGTGAAGTACGCAAGTTTGGCAGTCCTTAGTTATGTGCGGAGGGTTGCGAATCCTTAGTACAGTACGCAGGTTTGCGAATCCTTAGCTATGCACGCAGGTTTGTGATTCATTAGTTGAGTACGCAGGTTTGTGATTCCTTAGTCATGCACGCAGGTTTGTGATTCCTAAGTTATGTAGGCAGGTTCGCAGGTACGCAGGTTTGCAAATCCTTAGCATGTACACAGGAATGTCTTATTTGGTTAAATCAGTATACGTTGCAGATTTGTTGAACGCGTTGAACCAAGCTCTGCCCTTTTTGATTTCGGACCAGAGTAACTAAGACTGCCAAACGTTAGTAACCAAGGTTTGTCGATGGTTCGCAAAATTTTTTCAACTAGGTTTTGCCAAACTTCAGTAACTATGGTTCGGTTAATCTTAGTAGTTTAAGTTTGGCGAACTTTAGTCGAGTCGTTTACTTTTCTGCCGATAGGGTTTTGTTAGATCAGCCAGCTGTAACAAGCCGGGCTTCGTGTCATGCCTTGAACGCTTAACCAAGCTCACAAGATCTGCTTATTGTTTCCCTAATTTTGCTTAGTTTCGCTTCTGTTTGCTCAGTTTTGCTTCACTCAGTCAGACTATATGGTGGACATGTTGAACTCTTAACTAATGACAAAGACGCGTGCCGCTTAATTAGGTACGATTGTTTGTAAATTATTAGTTATGTATTATTGTGTGGGCAAAGTACGTGAAAGTTTAGTCAGAACTAAATGGTTCAGAACCATTGTCCCAAGGCTTCGCCTCTTCTGGTTGCTTGCAGTGTTTTTTTTGCATCTTCCCACAACAGACTCTCCGCAAGACTTTGCATCAAGTGTTGTTTGATTGCTTTCTGTTGCCACTTGCAAGCCCTGTTGCACCGCCGCGCACAATAGTCAAACCTTAAAATCCACCAGATCTCTTCCATAATAAATAGACTAAATTAACTATTGTTTTAATGTTTCACGGTGGTGCAGCTGCAGTACGTCTGTTTTTCTGTTACTCGCACTCGCACCACATTTGAACCGTCGGGGACAAGATTAAACAACCACAGTGCATTTAAGTGCAGATTAGCACACTCCGAAAAACCACGAGCTACCTTTATCAATATTTTTGCCGCAGTAAATCGTTCTGAACTGTATCTAACCCATGGTGGACCTTGAGGGCTGCGAACACCGACAGCACACGTACGGTGTGACGCGTTTAGGGGGGGTGCCAAGGGGCCATGGCACCCCCCTAGGCGACCAGATTGGGTACTTCGAAAAAGCCAAGGGGGTACCATTGGAATCGTTTTTCCATCGCTACAAGAATAACAGCAATACTCCCCCCTTCTCCTTGTAGGCGAAGCAATAGATAACTTAATCAAAACACATGTTTGGAATAGTAATAAACTGTGCTCGTACATTACCACCGTGCAGATGTTTAGGTAGTACAGCGTTCGAGATCTCAAAGGTGACCACCGCCAACCACTTCCGCTGCTAGGTCGCACCAGCAACTGACACGCACAAAGTGCAGTATGCCTCCGCACGGTGCCGCATTTGTGGCAGATGTGGAGAAATCGCGTGCCAGATCAACGTGATCAAGATGATCAACCTCTGTAGCTCAAAATATTGCAGTGTTCCGCTTTCATAGAAAAATGCGGCACCGTCTGGTTAAGATACGCAGCGCAAAACATAATTAACATCAGTGTTATTTAGCAGAGTAACTAGAGTTTACAAACGGTGCCAACAAAACGCGCTCAAAGATTATTATATTTTGCAAAATGCCTAGATAGTCATAAAACGCGACCTTCACTGCGCAAATACCCCATTCTTAGGAAAGAAGCGAACCATTATAATCTGAATCAGCAAGAGGTATTTTATTAACTGGATTTTCGGACGACAGCTACCGATTTTAAGGCATCGCGCTACACGCGCTGCTATATTTATCTGCTGCTGCGACCGGCGTAAGTCACCCCTCTTTGGAATAGCACTTTTGCATAGAAATTTTGAATACTAGAGCCGGTTATTTTTCCCGCAAAAGTGTTTCTCCAGAGCACAATCACTGCCGCGCGGCCACCTTTTGGCGCCCAGTTCTGAATAAGCAGCAGCGCCGGTCAAAATCTCCACCAAACCACGCTTTTCGTTTCGGGAGGCTGTTAACCGGAAGAAAAAATTAAACGAAATCCAACCGCCTGGAAATGATATCCGGTGGGCAGTGAGGGGCATTTTTGCAGGGAAACCATATTCAGTAGGGAGT
The DNA here is from genome assembly GCA_034698045.1 of Paramacrobiotus richtersi. Lineage (NCBI taxonomy): Eukaryota > Metazoa > Tardigrada > Eutardigrada > Parachela > Macrobiotidae > Paramacrobiotus > Paramacrobiotus richtersi. The sequence continues at coordinate 4,792 of JAQGAU010003073.1, forward strand.
GACGGTTTTGAGAAAAAATAACCTTCAGTGTGTGTTTGTGTAACCGCTGAAACCGTCCGGACGGGATAAACGGCCGCCGGACACTTTTTTGCAACCGGTAAAATTGTCCGGTGGGCCGAACTTTCGTCCGGCGTAAACTTTTCCCATCCAAACCGAAACACGCGCTCTCCAGCGTTCCGCCTAACCGGGACATTTTTTGCCTGTGTACACTGCAAGCCGGGCTCTTTTCCAACATTTTGAGTGCAGTTTTATTCCTTCGCATAAATTCACTGGCGCGCGCAGAAAACTCCGTGGTTCGAAACGTTGATCTCGCTCATTCGCCCGCGCCTTTTCTTACGAGTGTTCTGCAAGACGGGCGCTATCCCCTACAGTTTTGGTAAGCCGGACCATTTACCCCAAGCGTGACATTATTCCCTTAATGTTCTGAAAGCCGGATACTCCTCCCCAGAGATCTACAAACACTGTCGCGGAAAGCGTCCGGCTTGCAGGGTGAAGTTGCATGGGTGGGCCACATTTACGCCGCAGAAGAAATTCGGCCGTCCGGGTGGTTTTAGCGGTTGCGGGAAAAGGTGGTGACGGACGTTTTTACCGTCCGGACGGCTTTGGCTGTTACAACCTTGTAGCCTTGTAGGTGTTAACAGCCCGGATCAAAGGGACATTACTGCCGAAGGAGCCATTATTGTCGAAGGTGACGTTTTTGCCGACAGACATTACTATTACCATCAAGCTCTAGTTCAGAAGCAGGATAGCACCGCATTTGCGTTAATTAATTTATGGATTTCTTGGTTCCTGGCGCCCCCCTAAATTTGGCTCGAAACGCGCCACTGCACTTACCACCTTTATACTGCCGTGTAAATCGATTCGAACTAGACCGGATCGTGGCGGACGTTGCGAGTCGGGAGCACCGGCATCAGCAAAGATTTGCCAGTGCACTGCAGACGAGCTGTTACTGGGACCCAGCAGCAGCACATACGTTTTCGTGCCCAACGTTTTATTGCGCTACAGCACTTGCGCAAGGGCCACAAAAGTGCAGTGTAGTTTGGTGCAGTATTTAGCCGAACTGTGCCGTTTATCCAAAACAACGGCAGCGAAGCGCGGCGCGTAGCGCCGCGAATGATGCTTGTCTAACTATATTAAGCGGCTTCTGTCCGTCTGTGTGTTTGCAACGATCGCGCCTCCAAAAGGTTTCCATTGGTTGAATCAGTTGAACCAACCTCTGCGGTACCAGGCGTCTGTTCCATTGGCTGTTTGTTCGGTTTCGCTGTTGAACCGAGTTCTGCCTTTCTGCAGGGTTTATTGTTGTGAACCAGATTCTGCTTTTCGACAGATCTGCTTACTATTTTTCTAAAACTTAGATTCATACGAATTCTTCATAAAATGCGCAGGTTTGCAAGTTATGTACGCAGGTTTGCGAATCCTTTGTTAAGTACGCAGGTTTGCAATCCTTAGTTCTGAGCGCAGGACTACTAATGTTTAGTTCGCACTCGCCCATTTCGCCGCGGGACCTCTCGCCACGGCATATTACGGTCCGAGACAACTGGCCGCAGGGCCGCGTCGCCACGAGACAATTCGCCGCTCGGTATATGTCATTTCCGCGGCGAAAGGTCGCGGTGTCAGTCGGCACCATTTCGCCGCCCGACTCATGCGGGTTTCTAAGGTGAATCAGTTATTAAATTTGTCCACCCGTAACACTTCTGAGAAGGGTACCAAGAAGTATATTTACGAACATCTGAAAATATTTTGAAGCGTACATATAGTTAAAAGGGAGAAACGACAGCAAAAAACATGGTAAAAGATATGAAAAGAAAAATAAGGCTCGGGTAAACTAAAGAAAGTAACGCGCAATAAAGCCTCAGTGAGTAGGTTGTAAGTGATTCACAATAACGTGTTATATATTTATTTCCATGTATATTTGTTTAGGAATATTTTGAACTAAACAATTGCACCACACTGCAGTGCCCGACTGTACACTCCAGACAAGAAAATGTGTACTAAGCAGAATAAGATTTTGACAATCACAGTCAGACTATGATTTCAACCGGTTACGGTACACACAGGACAGCAACAATGGAAGACGCAGTTTAGAATGAGAGAATGATGAGAATTACCGCAGATAATGTCAATAGTGTCAATACGATTCGGTTTCGAATGTCAATAGTTTAGTGAACGTAAATAGGATTTTGAATATCAATACATATAATATACCCGGATACTTCGCCGTTATAATGTTCCTGGCTTTGAATATCTCAAACATTCGGTCACTACTTAAACAGAAGGCAGCCACTTTATTCTCTCGAGTTTATCAGAACGGCCCGTTCCCTGTTTTGAATTATCATAATACGATTTTTTAACTGGATTATTGCCATGGCCCATGGGTGATTTTACGTTCTCGGTCACAGTTCGCAAAAAGCCCATGCTGATTCACGAGTTTTACATGTACGTTAAGGATAAGGTCAAACTTGATAATTCGGAAAGCTGGCGCTGTACAGATCGATCATGCCAAGGTAGAGTCCGTCTGAACTACTGGCGCGCCCAAAGGTCCCGCTCCCAATTGTCTCGGCGGCGGCGGCGAGTCCGGCCAGATGTCTCGAAACGAAACATCGCTGCGGCGAGAGGTCCGCGGCCAATAGTCCCGCGGCGAGAAGTCCCGCGGCGAGAGGTCGCGGTGCCGTTTAGTTTCGTACGCACGTTTAGGAGCCCTCACTTCAGTACGCAGGGTTGCAAGACCTTAGTTATGTACGCAGGTTTCCGAATCCTTAGTTACGTACGCAGGTTTACTAGCTCTTAGTTTAGTACACAGGATTGCAAGACCTTAGTTATGTACGCAGGCCTACGAATCTTCAGTTATGTATGCAGCTTTGCGAGACCTTAGGTCTGTACGCAGATTTGCGAGACCTTTGTTATGCACGTAGCTTTGCGAGTCCTTTGTTCCACATGCAAGTTAGAAAATTCCTTGATTCTCTGCGCAGGTTTTCCAGACCTTCGTTATGTACGCAGGTTTGCCAGTCCTTAGTTTTGTACGCAAGTTTGCAGGTTGTGCAGATCTGCTCAATGTTTCTTTAGTTTTGTTCAGTCTAACTTCTATCTGTTCAGTTTTGTTTTGTTCAGTATCAGTTCGGTTTCCTTATAATGCATTGTTGACATCTCAAATTCTTAACCGGAGATAGAGGGGTGTGACTACGTACAATAGGCACGACTGTTTGTGAACCATCGGTTACGCATAAAAGTGTGTGGAAATGTACTCATGAACAAAGGTTGCTGCAGATGAGCCCTAAGTTTTTACATCTTCTGATAGTCTCAGCTGTTTTTTTGCACCGTTCTGCCACAGCTTCTCCGCAAGACTTTACATGAAGCGCTGTTTTATTGCATACTGTTGTCAGTTCCAAGCCATGTTACACTGCACCGCACATTAGCTAAAGCTCGCAAATCATCAAAGATTTTCCACATTAGTCCATATTAAGCAACTACCTTTTTAGACTGGCACGGTGGTACAGATGCAGAATATCTTTTCTTATGTTACTCGCGCTAACACCCTTGCGCCGTTGGACAAGATCAAAAAACACTGTGTGTCTGAGTACAGATTCACATACTTTCTTTAGCAAGGCAAGTGCTACCTTTATTCTGACGCGGTAAATCGTGCTGAATGAAACTTTGCTAGACGTTGCGAGTCGCGAACACCGGCGGCGGCGCGCAGCGCCGCCGCCAGTGTGCAGCAGACGAGCTGTTATTCATGCAAGCAACACAGCATAGCGTTTTAGTTCCGAACGTTTCGCAGTGTGTTGGATACGCTACTACGACGGAAGTGTCTCTGTTTTGAGTGCTGTTTTGTCCAGTATTCAAGTGCACTGTTCCGTTTGTCAAAAACAACGGCAAGAAGAGCGCGGCGCGTAGCGCCGCGAATGACGCTTGTCAATAATATTAACAATATTAAGCGACAACTGTCCGTCCGTGTGTTTGACAGGATCCCGCCTCCGGATCGTTATGATTGGTCCAGACAACCCTTAGTTTCGTATAAGGGTTTGGAAATCCTTAGTGCAGTACGCAAGTTTGCCAACCCTTAGTTTCGTACAAATGTTTACAAATCCTTAGTGCAAAACGCAAGCCTGCCAAAACGTATTTTGGTACAAGAGTTTGCAAACTCTTAGTGCAGTACGCAAGTTTGCCAACCCTTAGTTTGGCACAAGGTTTAGAAATCCTTAGTGCAGTACGCGACCTTGCCAACCCAAAATTTGGCACAAGGGTTTGCAAACAGTTAAGGTAGAATAATTCAAGTCTGCCGTCTGCCGCCGTTGTTTTCGCGGCACGTATAAATGATGAAAGGTAGCATTTTTCAATCAGCAGTTTTTTGTAACTGCTGCTGTAGTGATCAACTGCTGAACGTATCTCTGTCTAGATTGTTTCTTCCGTGGTTACGCTTCGTTCGGGACCCCGAGCAATGGACCGCGGCGCGTAGCGCCGCGGCCGTTGCTTGTATTAACAATATTAACCGGCGTATGTCCGTCCGTGTGTTTGCAACGATCGCGCCTCCAAAACGATCTGATTGGTTAAGTCAGTCCGCTTTTGAGATTTTGTTGAACCAGTTGAACCGAGCGCTGCCTTTCTGCACTTTTACTCATTGTACTTCTGTTTGTCTGTAGGTAAGTACGCAAGTTTGGCAGTCCTTAGTTCTGTACGTAGGTTTGCGAATCCTTAGTAAAGTACGCAAGCTTAGCAGTCCTTAGTTATTTGCACAGGGTTGCGAGTCCTTAGTACAGTACGCAGGTTTGCGAATCCTTAGTATGTACGCTGGAACGTCCTGATTGGTTAAATCAATATGTCTTGCAGATTTGTTGAACGCGCTGAACCAAGCTCTACCCTTCTGTCCTTTTTGTTCGTTCTGTTTATTTAATTTCCTTTATTTGTCGGTCATTTTGGACCAGAGTAACAAAGAATGCCAAACGTTAGTAACCAAGGTTTGTCAATGGTTCGCAAAACTTTTCTAACTAGGTTTTGCCAAACCTTAGTAACTATGGTTTGGTTAATCTTAGTAGCTTTGGTTTGACAAACGTTAGTCGAGTCGTTTATTTTTCTGCCACTTAGGGTTTTCTTAGATCAGACAGCTGTAGCAAGCCGGGCTTCGTGTCATGCCGTGAACGGTTAACCAAGCTCTCCAGATCTGCTTATTGTTCCCTTAATTATGCTCAGTTTCGCTTCTGTCTGTTCGGTTTTGCTTCACTAGCTCAGACTATATGGTGGACATGTTGAACTCTTAACCAAGGACAAAGACACGTGCCGCTTAATTAGGTACGATTGTTTGTGAATTATTAGCTGTGTATTATTGTGTGGGCAAAGTTCGCGGAAGATTATTTAGAACTAAATGGTTCTGAACCATTGTCCCAAGGCTTCGCCTCTTCTGGTTGTTTGAAGTTTTCTTTTGCATCTTCCCAGAACAGATTCTCCGCAAGACTTTGCATCAAACGTTGGTTGATTGCTTTCTGTTGCCACTTGCAAGCCGTGTTGCACCGCCGTGCACATTAGTTAAACCTTGAAAATCCACCACATCTCTTCCATATTAAATAGACTAAATTAACTACTGCTTTAATGTATCACGGTAGTGCAGCTGCAGTACGTCTGTTTTTGTGTTTATACTCGCACTCACACCACATTTGAACCGTCGGGGACAAGATTAAACACTCTAACTTCTGTCTGTTCGGTTTTTGTTTTGTTCAGTATCAGTTCAGTTTCCTTATAATGCATTGTTGACATCTCAAATTTTTAACCGGAGATAGAGGAGTGTGACTCCGTACATAGAAACGACTGTTTGTGAACCATCGGTTACGTATAAAAGTGTGTGGAAATGTACTTATGAACAAAGGTTGCTGCAGATGAGCCCTAAGTTTTCACATCTTCTGATAGTCTCTGCTGTTTTTTTGCACCGTTCTGCCACAGCTTCTCCGCAAGACTTTACATGAAGCGCTGTTTTATTGCATACTGTTGTCAGTTCCAAGCCCTGTTACAATGCACCGCACATTAGATAAAGCTCGCAAATTATCAAAGATTCTCCACATTATTAGTCCATATTAAAGCAACTACCTTTTTAGACTGGCACGGTGTTACAGATGCAGAACATCTTTTGTTATGTTACTCGCGCTAACACCCTTGCGCCGTTGGACAAGATCAAAAACCACCGTGTGTCTGAGTACAGATTCACATACTTTCTTCAGCAAGGCAAGTGCTACATTTATTTAGACGCGGTGAATCGTGCTGAATGAAACTTTGCTAGACGTTGCGAGTCGCGAACACCGGCGGCGGCGCGCAGCGCCGCGGCCAGTGTGCAGCAGACGAGCTGTTATTAATGCAAGCAACACAGCATAGCGTTTTAGTGCCGAACGTTTCGCAGTGTGTTGGATACGCTACTACAACGGAAGTGTCTCTGTTTTGAGTGCTGTTTTGTCCAGTATTCAAGTTAATTGTTCCGTTTGTCAAAAACAACGGCAAGAGGAGCGCGGCGCGTAGCGCCGCGAATGACGCTTGTCTAACTATATTAAACGGCATATGTCCGTCCGTCTATGTGTCTGCCACGACCGCGCCTCCAATCTGTTTCGATTGGTTGAGAGCGTTTTGGTTTTAACTTGGTCAGAATGCGGGTATGCGAGCCCTGAGTTACGTACGCAGGAGTACCAGTCCTTAGGTATGTACGCTGGGTTGCTAAACCTTAGTTATGTGCATTTTGCCGGTCCTTATTGTTAGTTATGTAGGCAGGTTTGCGATTTCTTAGTTATGCACGCAGGTTTGCGAATCCTTAGTTTTGTACGCAGGTTTGCGAGTCCTTAGTTATGTAAGCGGGTTTGCGAGTCCTTAGTTAAGAGGTCAAAAATACGCATGTTTACGAATCCTTAGCTAAGAGTACGCAGGTTTATGAATCCCTAATTCAGTGCGCAGGTTTTCGAATCCTTAATTAACTAAGCAGGTTGCGAATGCTTAGTTAAGCACGCAGATTTTCCAAACCTTAGTGACTACAGCTTATCAAACATTAGTATTTAACTACCATCTGCCAAGCTTCAGGAACTAGATTTTGGCAACCTTTAGTAACTAGGGTTTGCCAAACTTCAGTAACTGATGATCTAACAAACCTGGGTAGCTCGGTTTGGCAGTGTTATTCGAGTTGTTCGTGTCTTTTACTTTTCTGCCCCAGAAGGTTTTATTATACAATTTTATATGGTTATACAATTTTTTATGGTTAACCAAGCGTGGGAGACCTGCCTAATGCTCCTTACTTTTGCTCAGTTTCACTTCTGTCTGCTCAGTTTTGCTTAATTTACCAGACCGTTTTGTTGACGTGCTAAATGTTTAACCAGCGACAAGGGAGCGTGAACGCTTGTTTAGGTACGGTTGTTTATGAATCATCGGTTGTATTGTCTGAACAAATTTCGTGGACATTTAGTTAGGACCAAAGGCTTCTGAACCAGAGCACCAAGTCTTTGTCGCATTGCGTAACCACATTGCGTCTGAGTATAGATTTCCATAAACTCTGGAAAAACGCGTGCGCTACCTTCCTTTCGCCGCAGGAAACCGGTGTGAACTAAACCTGGCTTTACAGGACGGTGCGAGTCGCGAAAACCGGCGGCGGCGCTCCGCGCCGCCGCCAGTCAAAGCAGACGAGCTGTTAATAGGACCCAGCAGCAGCATGTACGTTTCGGTGCCCAACGATTTCTTGCGTTACAGCGCATGCGCAACTGCCAGGGAAGTGCAGTTTGAAGTGTAGTTTTGTCCAGTATTTAGCCAAGCTGTGCCGTTTATCCAAAAGAACGGCAGCGAAACGCGGCGCGTAGCGCCGCGAATGACGCTTGTCTTCTAATCTATCTAATCTAATCTACTATATTAAGCGAGCAATTTTCTTTCGTTACACAGACGCGCCTCCCGTTTGCTCTGATTGGCCGAACCAGTTTGCACCAAACTCTGTGACTTTGGGCGTTTGTTTCATCGTTCGTTTGTTTAGTTTGACAGTTTCGCTGTCGAAGCAAGTTGTGCCTTTCTGCAGCGTTTATTCAATTGAAAAACGTTGCGTTTCAATTTCGTTTTGGTTTCTGCTGTACTGTTTCCTTTGGTAAAAATACTTCGTAAAATTATGTCAGCTTTACTAAGCCAGATAACTTTTGAAATCACTTTTAAACAACGTTTGTGTGGCGTAGCAACGGCCCTGCTGTATGATGCAGCATGCATATGTGATGTGCTCAGTGTGTGCTAAGACGATTACAGGGCAGTCGCATTTCTCCCAAGACGTGACAGTTTGCGACAATGTTGGTATGGTAAGGAGGTTTGCGAGCTCTTAGTTATGTACGAAGGTTTGCAAGTCTTTCGTTCTGTGCACAGGTGTGCGAATCCTTGCTTATGTACGCAGGTTTGCGAGTCCTCAGTTATGTGTGCAGGTTTGCGAATCCTTAGTTATGTACGCAGGTTTGCAACCCCGTAGCTTTGTCAGTTAGTTTGTTAGTGCGTCAGATAGTGATGTGTTGGTCACGTCTGCGATCTCGCCTCCAAATCGTTTTCATTGGTTGACTCTTTGCAAGGTTGAAAAGCCACAGTTTGGTACTATAGTTTCCAAATCCTTAGTGCAGTACACAAGTTCGCACAGCTTAGTTTGTACATAGGTTTCCAAATCCTTAGTTCAGTGCGCAAGTTTGCCAATTCTTGGTTGTGTACAAACTTTTGCAACTCCTTCGTTCACTGCGCCTAAGCCTTAGTTTGGTACAAGGATTTTTAAACCCGTAGTGCAGTACACAAGTTTGCCAAGCCTTAGTTTGGTACAAGGGTTTCTAAATCCTTAGTGGAGTATGCAAACCGTTAGGTTAGTGCAAGGGTACACAATAAGCCCCATTTGTTAGGGCGGAACAGCCCGCCTGCGTGTCTGTTCGAAACGATCCGGCCACCAAGAGGTTTTCACTGGCTGAACAGGTTGAACCGTTCAAGAGGGTTTGCCAGACCTTTGTAACCAAGGTTACTCAAAGTAACTACAGTTCGCCAAGCTTTAGTAAATGGGGTTTGCAAAAAAAACTTTTGTAACTAGAGAAGGTCGCGAACACAGACAGCACACGCGCTACCTTTACACTGTCGTTGTAAATTAACTAGACCGAGCGTTGGTGGACGTTGCAAATCGCGAGTACCGGCGGCGGC
>JAQGAU010003074.1:0-13941 GCA_034698045.1 Paramacrobiotus richtersi
TTTGGCGTATTTTTTGGGCTAGCCGTTTATGTGTAAACTGTTACCCCGTTTTCGGGGATTTAGGATAAGGAGTTATAATAATACATTTACGTATAAACGATACATATATTTCCACGTTTTCAGAGCTCCACTCATTGTCGGTACGATGATTTTGGTGCTTTCCCCATCAGAGCATTGTAATTTAATTCGAAAGCATTACATTGTAAAGACTGCATAAAATCGAAAACAAAGGGTTGAATGTGAATCTCCGTAGTTACAATAAGTACTTGGAACTAGGAGTCATAGTTAGTAGCTTTTGTAGATACAGTACTTACATCCTTCAATCCAGTAAAACACGGAATATCCTCTGCCGCGTGCACAACCAGAACCCGCCCATAGAAGTCCATGCTGATGTTGCTGTCCCAGCATACCGGTGTCATAGACCTGCCCGGGATTTGCGGGAAAAAAGCAGCGCCGATTACACGATTCTTCAGCTTGCCAGGAAAAGTGATCGGAATGGCATTGCACCAGACAATTTTAAAAACGTCCACAAGTTTTGGCTGGTGAGCGCTATCCGGTCCTAACGAAAATCCACCGAAAAGGCTGTACCATTGATGCTGCTGAATTCTAGAGAAATTAACGCTGGTGAAACCTAAACGGGTACGTACAGCTTAAGCTCGCATATAACACACCGATTGGTATCCCTTCCCAGATCTACTAACGACGTATCCGGAAACAGATCCAAAATCTCCTGAGCTGACCTTTTTCCCAGCCCTACCAGCTCATCTCTGTCATTTTGCTGTAAAGAAGCGCCAATCCATATTTAAAACCCGTATTTTCACGCCCTCACAAGTTCACAGTCATTTCAATACAAAAGTATACTCCATACTTCTACCATAAATTCTTATGAAGCAAAATAATAATTCTTTTGAAATTTGCATCACAGATTGCGTGTGCATTACCAAGAAGCTAAGCCATTAAGAAACAACAAGTCTCAAAATATTCTAACTGAAATCTTTTGTTTTGTATAAAGATGTTTGTACTATCGGTAGAAGTACTAAATATTGACGTTTGCCAGCGTTCATTCAGTGGACCAACGTACCTTCAGTTTCCTGCATATTTTCGCCAGAAGTAAGACCATTACGTATCCAGAAGAGGCCACATTGAACCCGTAATAACCAGTGGGTACTTCAAAATCCTCCACTATTTTCCCAGGCACAGATATGCCTCTGAACATGGCACATTCCGTTTTATGCCCGCTTTTCCAGTCTGCCGCCTACAGGAACGCACAGAAGACACTGAAAACTCGTAACTTTGGATTGAGATTTTACAGTCTGCTTACTTGACAGTTGGCATCGCAGTACCGATGCACCCTGCAGCCTGAACAGCTACGCAGTTTTTCCTGTTCCGTAAGACACCAAGCACAAATTCCTTCATATTCCTGCCAGTCGAAGCACCACACCCAGGGTTCATAAGAAAGCACAACGTCTCCAGCTGCGAACGACCGTGGCAACGTCTCAGGAACGATATGTATTTGTGGACTGGGCATTCCGAATTATTGTACGACTAGCTACGAAAATCCTACCCTGCTGCACTTATCAAAGGCTCCTCTGCCAAAATAAATGCTATTACATATTAATAGATTTTGACAATAAAACCGCTGATTACGACCGACGGAAGTTATAAAGTGTTGATGGTATACCACTCGATAAGAATTTGCGGAAGTCTTAATAATGCCGCTCTCACAACAGAGCTGCGTTGTCGTCGCCGTATGACTTGTCGTGCGTGTTTAGCAAAACTTGGATATTGACCCAGATATTATCGCATTATTCAGTTTTGACTTATTGAGCCGGATCTCTCTGCAGTTCGAGTGTACTTCCCTGCCAGTTCCATAATCCGTTGTCTAGAAGTACAATGACAGAACAATGATACGTTCTGCTATTCAAAATCGTACGCGTGAAACTCCGCATCAGAAATCGCTGGCTCTTTTTGTGCCGCAAGCAGAACGTAATCTTAATCTGTCACGGTGTCTCTGGATCAGGCCAGACATCTTTTTTCTCCACGATAAAATTCATAAACCTTACAGCAAAAAATCGTAACAAAAACCAAACAACTTTATATTATTATTATTAATTATTATTAATATTGTGTCTCCTGATCAGACCAGACATCTTTATTGTCTTTCAACGTCTGTTCCGTGTTCGCCAAGAAATTGTCATAAAATACAAGTTCCAGTTACGCGATTAATAGCTGTACCAAGTCAGCAAATGCAATTTAATGTATGTTTAATGTATGTGATGTTCCTATAACAATCCTTCATCGATCTGAGAAAGAATATTCAATAAATCACTGTGATGATGACAGTGTACGTATACCATACCGTATTTCGCCACAACCTCAGTTGACTTTATCAGAAGTACAATGCTCGGTGACGGAAACATTTTAGTCAGTTAAACTGATAACGACAAACCACAGATTAACATGTACATGTCCCGAATCAGTAACGCTATGTTAAACCTTAAATCGTACCACATCCATCATTTCACATTTTTCGGCTTCAGTGATCTCATGACAATCCATCGCGTTTTTTGCCAATTTTGAATCTTCACCGTAGATCTTCCTGTAGATTTCCCAGGCTTCTTTACACATGTCGAAACACGGCATCGAATTGTCGAACAAATCGGTTAGTAAATGACGCGCTTCTTGCCGTGTGACTGGAGCTTTTTCCATATCTCGCAGTTTTCGTACAAATTCGGCCAGACAAAGCCCGGCTTCCATCAGGAAGAATGCGCGGCGGACGTGGTATCTCGGGATAATGACTCTACAAAGTCTTTTCTATTACAATTTTCTCGACAAAGCGATACCTTGTAACAAACAGTTCACAGCAAAATCAACACATACCGCACACAGCTGACCACTGCTTTGGACAATTCCCATGCTTCTGCGAGGCGCCCTTCACTCTGATAGCTATCGACCATGTACCAGCTGACGAGAAAACGGATGTGAGCATTAGCGTGCAGGATTCCCGAGGTGTCTATTTCTTCCCGCAGGGCAGTCTCCCCAACATCCACCAGCTTTTCATCCAGTCTGGAACGGTTCCGGATGGTATCCAGTGTGTCTACAAAGCGCGCGACCTGCTGTAGTCGGTCAGGATTGGTGATCGCACCGCATTGTGGGCACGGTACAAGGGCGCGCTCATCACTTGGGATACGCTCCGTACATCCGGGAGTCATACATTTCAGAGGATTGATTTCCGCTTCCTACGATCGCATAGAATATTCGGCATCAGCTTTCTGCACTCGGTTATGGATAGTGTAATCTGGATTCCTAGCGACCATCTTAATCAGACTTACATATGCCGGAGTGCATTTCCGACAATCACATGGGCGGTGGTAGATTTCTTGAAATACTCGTCGACGTTCCCTTGGCGTCAAGAAGGATGGCTCCTCCAGAAGTTCACTAAACCGCAGCTAGAATGCATCAAAATGGTCTTCGCGTCATACAACAGCAACAAACACAACACAGATACCAATCAACGTACATCAGTTAGTCCAGTGTATTGAGCAATATCCTCGGTAGCGTGAATAACAAACTTCCGTCCGCGGAAGTCCAGGACCACGTTACTATCCCAGCACACCGGCGTCATGGCCCGGAAGGGCGCCTGCGGAGTGATTGCTGCTCCAATAACGCTCGTTTTGGCGCCAGAGTTCAGGATGGGGAACGCATTGTATTCAATCAGTCTGACGAAATGCGCAAAGCCCAGCTGCGAGCGGAATGGATTGCAGGCTGGGAATAAGTGTTCGGGATTAATTTTCTCCAAGCTACAGTCAGAACAACATCTCGGCACTTCATCTGCATCCGGTTTGACATTTGCTTACATTTTAAACTGAAAGAAGGAGTCGCGCCTTCCGTTCGCTGGATAACAGGGAAGCGAATCCAAAATTTCGCTGGCTGTTTTCGTTTGTCCTGCGTCGAGATTATACCGGATGTTCTTCTGCAAAGCAAAGTTCTGCTTGTTCTCAGAACTTAATAACTATAAGGGAATTAATTTTCTCTGTTACAGACTTACAGTTACGTAGAGCTTTCATGCGTTTCCGTACCACGTGACGTATTTTTTCCGATTGAGTTAGAAGAAAGGTTTCATTTACCCGTACCTCAAGTTTTAGCGCAATCTTTGACATTAAAATCACAGCCATTAATCCGTCCTGTCCAGTACTGCACTGGACTACATTCGTCAAGGTATCGACGCCTGCGAGGAGGATGCATTCCCCTTTATGCTCCTGTTTCCAGTCCGCAACCTGACAGAGAAATTACATCCGCTCATCAGACACAATCAAGATAGGGGGTCGACGATCGTGATCATTTCTGGCTGAATCGCTACCATCATTCTTACTTGGCACTTCGCGTCGCAATATCGATGAAGTTTGCATTTGGAGCACGCCCGCAGATCCTGACGTTCCGTAAAACAGAATGCACAGTATCGGTTGTATTCATCCCGGCTTGTCAGAGCCCACACCCAGGGATCACACGAAAGCACCAAATCTCCAGCTGAGAAGGAACGGTGTGGTCTCTCCAAAGTCATCGTTCAGGTAGATTCTCGTCAAGGCATCGCAGTTTCCGAAATTTTCGCTAAATCACAAGCTTTTTTCGAGTCTAGTAAACTATCAGTACAGATTGGCGTAGATTCACTTTAATCACTTACATTCAAATCGGACAAAGAAATCGATTCAATAAACCTCGCAGCGTTGAAGTCTTCGAGCAAGCTCATGGATCGGGATTTCAAGGTTCCTCGCTCTCTGTCTGTTTGGATGCGTTTTTTGAAGCTATACCCGCAGACAAAGTGTGAAATTATTGGGAAAAACTCGAAACCACTTAAACAGTAACAGCACAGCTAATTAAAGGTTCTTAGATTCATAAAAATTCCATGGAAATTACCTTAGTTAAGCTACAGAAAAAACTATTTCTGCCACTCAAACCAGACTTTACTTACGCACAAGCATTTCTGCCGCCCCGCGTGCAAGTTTCGTGTACAGAGTCCATAACTGGCTGTTCAGGGCGGTAAGGAAGTGGGGCGAATTTTCAAACAGACAGGTTCGTGTTTTCCGTTTCCGAGATCAGTAATCTTTAATCTGGTCCAATGCGCTGACCGACGCAAAACAATAACTCATTTGCTGATGCTCCCAACGTTACATGCTACATACTGTTGGAGCACATTTCTACATATATTACTAAATCAACCAGTAACTTCGGATAAACTTCCAGCTGAAAGTGACAGAAATGCGTATGCCTAAATGTCGTTTTCTTCCAGGTACGGATAACTTGTGAACTGGTGAACTTGTGAAAGCTGTTATGTGTGCATCGGCATCCTCTTCACATCAAAGACGGAACAGCAATGGAGGAGAAAACCCAGAAAAACAGTGGAGGATCTTTTGCGAATCAAAAGGCACTAAAACAATGACAACAAGGCTTGAAATGATAAGCTACAGTACAGAAATGCCAGAAAAAGTCACTTCTGAAATTCTGCTGCACCAGCATTTCTGTAGCGCCGCGTGCACGTTCCGTGCATAGAGTACGTAGCCTGCTATTCAGGGCGGTAAGGAACTGACCGACATTTCACACAGACAGGCCCGTGGGTTTTCGAGATAAGGTTCCGGATCGAGAATTCTGACCGAAGAAAAAAGTTCATTTTCTGATGTTTCTAAATGCCACATAAATTACTGTTGTGTTTGTATTTATTCGTAACCAGACAAACCCCTTTGTGGGACATACCAAGTCCGATTGCATACTACAAAATTTTACAAGAAATTTAACACTGCAGATCTGAAAATCCCAAAACTCTGGGAAAAGAGATCGCTAGGCAAGCTCTGATACAGCAATCGCAGCCGCCGCTGTTAAACGAACATACATATTTCTGCATTACTTGATGAACCACTGACAACCAGTACCTTCCCGCTGAAGGCGGCACAAATGCCGGAACAACAATGCAGTGAAAAAACCCAGAGAAACGGTGGCGGAACTTTTACACGATTATGTGTTGATCTGATGGATTGTGCATCGTATTCAAATAGATGGTATTCAAAATCGTACGTATACGCGTGCCATTCCACATCAGAAATCGCTGGCTCTTTTTGCGCCCTACGTTAAAGTTTATCATCGTGTCCCTCTTGATCAGACCAGACAACTTTATTGTCTTTGTTCATCACGTAATTTTCATAAAAATTAGTATAACTTCCAGTTGCGTGATTATGAGCTGTGCCCAATGAGTAAATGCAATCAAATGTATGTATAACATACGTAACAAACGGGTATGTATTAAAGAACCAAATATTCAACACATTACTGCCATGGCGACAGCGCAGTATGTACTATTTCGCTACAACTTCAGTTAACTTTTTGTCAGAATGCTCGGTGACAGGAACATTTCAGTCGCTCGGACTGTTATTTTACGACAGACTTGAGACTAACTGATACATGTCTCAAATAAGTAGCGCATTGTTAAACCTTAAATCGTACCACTTTCATCAATGCACATTTTTCGGCTTCCATGAGTTCATGACAGTCCTTTGCGCCTCTTGCCGCCTGTGAGTCTTCGCCATAGATCTTCCTGTAAATTTCCCAGGCTTCTTTACACAATTCGAAACACGGCATCGAATTTTCGAACAAATCGGTTAGTAGACGACGCGCGTCTTGTCTTGTGACAGGAGCCTTTTCCATATCTCGTAGTTTTCTTAAAAATTGGCCAAGACAAAGCCCGGCATCCAGAAGGAAATATGCGCGTCGACTGTGGTATCTCGGGATGATTTTTCTGCAAATTTATTTCGATTTCCCATCTGCTCTACAGAGCGCGCAACAGGAGGGTTACTTGGAGTAACCCTGAAATGAACAGCTTACTGACTAAGTCAATACTTACCGCACACAGCTGACCACTGCTTTGGACAGTTCCCATGCTTCTGCGAGGCATCCCTCATTCTGATAGGTATAGATCCCATGCCAGCCGACAAGAAAACGGATGTGAGCATCATCGTGCAAGATCCCTGAGCTATCTATTTCTTCCCGGAGTGCAGTCTCCAAGGCATCTTTAGCCTTTTTATCAGTTTCACCCAGTTTGGAACGGTTCCGGATTGTTTCCAGTTTGTTTACAAAGCGCGCGACCTGCTGCAGTCGGTCAGGATTGGTAATCGCTCCGCACTGTGCGCACGGTACAAGTGCGCGCTCATCACTGGGGATACGTTCCGTGCAGCCGGGGGTCACGCATTTCAAAGGATTGATTTCCGCTTCCTACGATAGTACAGAATACGGTGTAAACGGACCCAACACTAGACAAGAAATACTCTCGCTGCCCAAGTTGTTTGCTTGTTTTCATCGAGGACAAAATGCCTGATGATAGCGATTATTATGTTCCAAATCTGCTGACTCTCACCAGCTTACTCTATATCATGAACTTACTGTAAATCGGGATCCTAACGACCATTGAATCATACTTACATAATAGGTAGAAGTGCATTTGCGACAGTCACATGGGCGGTTGTAGATATCTTGGAATAATCGTCGACGTTCCGTTGTCGTTAAGAAGGATGGATCGCCCAAAATTTCACTGTAACGCAGCTAACGAGCAAGGAAACGATCCAAGCGTTACAAAACGCTACACTATTCTAATAACAAGCACAACAAAACAGAAATGCAACGTGGAACATACGTCAGTCACTCCTGTGTACGGCGCAATGTCTTCCGTCGCGTGAACAACAAACTTCCTTCCCCGGAAGTCTAGGAGCACGTTACTATCCCAGCACACCGGCGTCATGGCCCGGAAGGGCGCCTGCGGAATGACTGCTGCTCCAATAACGGTCTGTTTCGCGCCGGGGTCCATGACAGGAAACGCATTGCACTCAATCAGTCGAACGAAATTCACATAGTCAGTCTGCGAGCAGAATGGATTGAACTCGAGGAACAACTGACTGGGATGAATTTTCTCCAACCTGCAATCCGAAGAATATCTGGTTATTTTAATCGGCAACCGATTTCGAATTTCTTACATTTCAAAGTCAAAGAAGGATCGGCGCCTTGCGTTCTCTGGATAGCAGGGAAGCGAATCCAAAATTTCGCGGGCTGTTTTACTTCCCAAGCCAAGGAGATCATCCCGGGTATTCTTCTACAAAGTAACATTGCACCTCTTGATTTAATGGTTTAATGTACAACGTAACCGTTCAATAATTCTCAGACAAAAAAAAGTACAGTATAACTACAGAGAAAAAACATCAGGCCTAATCAGACAGCACTCCCCACAAAAACGTGAGGAATGAGATCACAAAAAATTACTGCACCCATTTCCTGCTGCGTATACTCAAAAAAATCGACGGAAAACATTATGTGCAGCAGCCACGGTTCGCTCGTTACACTCTGAGCTTCCTAAGGTATAACATCTCTTTTACAGATTACAGTAACATCTCTGTATGCAGTTTATTTTTTTTGATTTCATTTACTGCATAAGATAATTTTTCTAATTGAGAAGTCAAAATAAAGTTTGCGATTAAAATGACTTTCGTTGATTTTACCCGTACCACAAGTTTCAATGCAATCTTTGACATCAAAATCACAGCCATTAATCCGCGTAGTCCTGTACTGCAGTCAGCACTGTCCGGTAATGTAATGCCGTGAGCCACATTCGACAAGGTGCCTACGCGTCCGAGCAGGGTGCATTCCACTTTATGCTCCTGTTTCCAGTCCGCCATCTGACAGGGAAATTATAAATGTTACACCATGGTAAATCGTGCTACACTTGCTTTAAGACATGATTATGCTAATTTTGATTTGACTGTGATATTTGCAGCTGCTTTATTGATTACTCTTAAAGATCCTTACTTGACATTTTGCATCGCAGTATCGATGAAGTTTGCATTTCGAGCACGTCCGCAGATCCTGACGTTCCGCGAAACAGAATGCACAATATCTGCTGTATTCGTCCCAGCTTCCCAGAGCCCACACCCAGGGATCGCACGAAAGCACTAAATCTCCAGCTGAGAAGGAACGGTATGGTGCCTCCGAAGTCATCGTTCGCGTATTTTGGCCAGGGATTCTAGATTCTAGATTAGCATGCTGAGTGAGAAATTTCCGCTAACTCACAAGCTTTCTGTCCACATGACTTCGAATTCTGAAATACTCAGTATAGATTACTGACATTAAACAAAACATTCACTTAGAATTGTAAGTTACAATCACTTTGAATCAGCAATACTGCAATACGTCGATCCTTTGAAGCGATATTTTGAGTACCTCGATCACAGTGTTCGGCCAAGCTCAACGGATTTTATCGTTCTACGCTCAGAAGCTGTGATCAGAACCGTGCGCCATGATGCTAAACAATATACACTCTCCTAATGTTATCCTGACAAAATCACTTGGCAAAAGCCACTAAACAAGGACAACATGCAAGAATGAAAAATAAAGTCGTTAAATTTTCTAGATTCTGACGCACAAGAATTTCTGCCGCCCCCGCGTGCAAGTTCCGTGTATAGTATAGATTACGTAGCCTGCTATTCAGGGCGGTAAGGAGATAGACCCAAATTTCAAGTAGACAGGCCCGTGGGATTCCGAGATGACGCCTGATTCTTTGTCCAGAAGGCTGACCGATGTATAAAAGACTCATTTGCTGCTGTTGAAGGAACATACTATCTCTGTATTACGGGACGAACCTGTAACTACCCGCTAAAGGTGGCAGAAAAGCCGAAACAGCAGTTCAGTCAAACAACCCAGATAAACGGTGACGGTCCACCGTCACTGACGGATCTTGTAGTCGACGTTGTGCTGGTCTAATGGCATTACGGCAGCATGGTTTTTCTTTACTGCAGTGACACACCTTCATGTTTATCAATTTTGCGTACGCCAGAAATCATTCGGACAACAATCTGAACAACCCGACAACGACATGGAAAGCGAGTGGACAGCGGAAGCCATAACAACAGTATAATAAAGTTGTAAGCATAAAAGCGATGCAAATCACTATGACATGAACACCACGCCAACCCTTTTTAACCAGAAACATGTTCCGCAGCTTTGCGACCATTGGTTCAACACCAGAAATCATTTCCTGGATTTCTTTCGCGTCCGTGGATAGTCGGCGATTACGGTGCGCATCGCTCGTATGCCCTTCATGACACCAGCATCAGCCAGAATACATAGATTAACAGGCGAAGTAGCAGCGACAGCGTGGCCCAAACAGCGAGGGCCATCGTGGTGGTATTTTGGATAATGGGTTCTGCAAAAAAGACCCGGCATGCTAATTGAAGATGGGCGGAATATAAGGCATTTAAATCAGTTCATTTAAATCAATAACTGATATTAATAAACTTATTAATCAAGTTTTTATTGATTTACCTGACCAAAAGTGCCAGTTCACGAAGCAAAGTCCAGGCTTCCTCGAAACGCTCTCCGCCATGTAACTGACCGGCCAACGGCCATCCGCATAGGAAGCGGAGATGTGCTTCGTGTAGGACACCCGTCGCATCAATTTCTTTCAAAATGTCATGCACCTTTCTCTCGGATTGTCAGCTGCGTCATCTCTGCGCTTTCGGATATCTTCGTATTCCTGCGTAAAATGCTCAAATTGCCGTAGACCTGTACTGTAGTATTGACGGCGCCGCACTGTGCGCATGGACGGGATGCGCGATTGTCTGCGGGAATTCGCTCTGCACAGTCCGGAGTGGTACACGTCAGCGGATTCATCTCAGCTTCCTAAGCGACACATGCACTGTTAACATATAATTCACATAAAAACGGGCGAATCAAAAGGATTATTTTGTACATACATATTCAGGAGTTCACCTGCGGCAGGTTCTTGGTTGACCGAAAGTCTCTTTCGAAATCCAAGCGGCTTTCCGTCCAAATGAAGCAGATCTGGTTATATCGAGGTTCGGTGAAGCGCTGCTAAACAACAAACGGTACCATGCCAGCCGTTCCGTTCAGCATCTTGATACGTTGATTGCCAAAGTTGTTAGTTCGTGCCGAAAATTGCATTAATTATATTATCGCCGGGTGACCCGGATCGCACGCAAACTTAAACGCTGCAATTCAACCGAGTGAACTGAAATTATCGGCTTTTGCAAAATCGAGTATGGTAGAAGTAGAGCAAATGGTAATAACGAGCCGTGTAGGCGTATTGTTTTATTCCCGATCAGGGCGTTTGAAGGCATTTTGTCGCCTTTACAAAAGACGTACGCTACGTAAATTACGGTACACAAAACGCCGAAAAAGGAGTCTTGTCCGTGAGCTTCCGTAGTACGTCGATACCTGAAAGATAACACGGTACGTACATCCCTCAGTCCTGTATAATGCGGAATATCCTCTGCCGCGTGCACAACCAGAACCCACTCATTAAAGTCCATGCTGACGTTACTGTCCCAGCATACTGGTGTCATCAATCTGCTAGGGATCTGCGGGAAAAGTGCCGCGCCGATTACGCGGCCCTTTGCGCCCGGCAGAATTATTGGAATGGCATTGCACAAAATAACTCTGAAGCCATGTGAAACTTGTGGTCGGCTGGATCTGATTCCGGTCCCGAATTAAATCCATCGTAAAGGCTGCTCCATTCCATTTAAAGGCTGCTCCAGGGCAGCCATGAAAGATTCTGAATCCTTGGCACCAAGTTCAGTCGGGCTTTATTACACAGTACGTTAGTGTGCCGTACCTAGCAAGACTAGCGAACTAACCTACTTAACTGTCACTTAAAAATGTGTCAAACAGCCTGCAAATTTTTGCAATCGTTGTAATAACCGGAACCATCAAAATTTGCCAGAAACATTTTAGTAACGAAATACGCGCTAAATGTTAAGGTTTCCAGTCAATGGTCCGAAACGTACCCTAAGTTTCCTGGAAATCTTCGCCATGAGGGAAAGATGCTGAAAGAGAATGTGGCAGAATTGGAGCGAATGGTTCAACAACTACAACACCTTCCATCACATCACGCGTTTTACTTGTTAAGCAATTGCTTTGCACGTGCAGCTGTCCAGAATCTCCAGATAATAACCAAAATCAACATCTCTGACAACCTTTGGCTGCAGGTGAATTTACCGGTTTTGAGAGCACATGATTATAGTGTCTCTTGATCAGACCTGGCATTTCTATTGTCTTACATCCTTTGCTTATCGAGAACCTTTCATAAAATACAATCTCCAGTTGCGCGAATTTGGCCTGCACCAAATGGGTAAATTCAGTTAAATGTACAGTCCGCCATCGATGTGATAAAAATACTCAATACGAATTACAATCATCACTGTTGAGACTTGTACCATACCGTATTCTGCCACAGTTTCAGTTGGCTTTATCAGAAAACTCGTGACAGGAACATTTTCAGTCATTCGATCACTAACAACTGACCTAAGTTAACCGATACATGACACTGACGCCATTTTAAACATTAACTCGTAGCACTTGGATCACTTCACATTTTTCAGCTTGAATGACCTTATGACAATTCCATGCGTTTGTGGCCCGTTTTGAATCTTCCCCGTACATCTTCCTGTGGATTTCCCAGGCTTCTTTAAAGAAGTCGAAACAAAGCGGCGAGTTGTCAATCAGATCAGCTAGTAACAGACGCGCCTCTTCTCTTGTGACGGCAACCTTTTCCATTCCTCGCAGTTTTTTAACCAATTCGAGAAGAGAAATCCCGGCTCTCATCAGGAAATACGCGCGGCGACTGTGGTATCGCGGGATAACTTTTCTGCAAAACGTTGTCGATCAAAACCTCCTCGACGAAGCAAAACCTCAGGATGACCTTAACACGAACAACATACAACAAAATGAATACCTACCGAGCACAGCTGACTACTGCTTTCGACAGTTCCCATGCTTCTGCGAGGCGACCATCCTTTTCATAATTCGCGATCCCGTGCCAGCCGACAAGAAAACGGATGTGAGCATCAGCGTGCATGATTCCCGATGTATCGATTTCTTCCCGATGTGCAGTCTCCAAGGCATGCGCCTGCTGTTCATTGATCTCACCCATTCTGAACAGTGTCCGGATTTCATCCAACCTGTTGACAAACCACTCGACCTGCTGCAGTCGGTCAGCACTGGTGATCGCTCCGCATTGTGAGCACGGTACAAGTGCGCGCTCATCACTTGGGATCCGCTCCGTACAGCCGGGGGTCACGCATTTCAGAGGGTTGATTTCTGCTTCCTAGTATTCCGCACTTGCTGTTTACAGCATTCTTCACTCAAACATTAACAAGTCAATCGGGATATAGCGACCATCTCCATCACACTTACGTATGCAGGAGTGCATTTGCGACAGTCGCATACGCGGTGGTAGATTGTTTGGAATAATCGTCGACGTTCCGTCGGCGTAACGAAGGATGGATCGCACGACAGCAGTTCACTAAACCGCAGCTAGAATGCATCGAAATGGTTCAAAGCGTCATAAAACAACATGGAACTCTGGGTTAACATAATCGCTACAATATCCGAAGAACAAGCCCGACAAAACCAGGAATGTGAGGTTGAACATACGTCATTCAGTCCTGTGTGTTGAGCTATATCCTCCGTAGCGTGAATAACAAACTTCCGTCCGCGGAAGTCCAGGGCAACGTTACTATCCAAGCATACCGGTGTCATGGCCCGGAAGGGCGCTTGCGGAATGATTACCGCTCCAATAACGTTCGTTTGAGCGCCAGGGCCCAGGATTGGGAAAGCATTGTACTCAATGAGTCTAACGAAATGCACAAGCTCCAGCTGCGAGCGGAATGGGTTGAACAGTGGGAATAACTGTTCGGGAGGAATTTTCTCCAACCTGCAGTTCAGAGCAGTATCTGGCTACTTAATCTGCATCCGGTTTGGATATTTTTACATTTCAAAATCAAAGAAGGATCCGCGCTGTTCGTTCGCTGAATAGCAAGGAAGCGAATCCACAATTTCGCGGGCTGTTTTCGTTCCCAGTCCGTCAAGGTTATGCCGGTTATTGTTCTACAAAGC
>JAQGAU010003075.1:0-13939 GCA_034698045.1 Paramacrobiotus richtersi
ATCTTTTAACCAAAACCCCATCTCGACATGCCGACATTTTGCGCGGAATTTTTAGGATATTTGGCGTATTTTTTGGGCTAGCCGTTTTCGTGTAAACTGTTACCCCGTTTTCGGGGATTTAGGATAAGGAGTTATATATAAATACGTTGCTACGGTTATATGGACTGCAACCAAAATTTGCCACAGACGTACTGGTAACCTTTGAACTGCTTCGGTGCGGTACACCTAAGGCGTGAGCTAAGCGTCGGTTAGACCCGCAGGAGTTACTGATCCAATTACAGAAACACTTAACACTGAGGCTGTGGGTACTGACTAATAAATTTATATTTCGAGTTTGTTGGGTCGCAAAAGTGTTTGCATTCAGTCACCCTGGTATCACGTGCTGTCTGCGAATAACCTTTGTGTTTTCGCGACTTCCGAGGAATTTGAGACTTTGAATTTGCAAACAAAGAGGGAAACAAAGGACACAAACATTACCTCGATCCGCTTACAGGTATAGACATTGTTACTTGACAATTTACATGTTACTTGGTAGTTATGATATTATTTCAAGTCGGTTGCTCGAGCTGTTAAAGAAACAAACATTGTATAGATCGCTTTGATAACAACCGTAAGTGGAAAACGCAGTTCTCAATCAAAATCACATGCTGTGAAAGGTCATAGCAGATGATTCTTATAAGCTTACTAAATTGTAAAAGAAACCGATGACCGTGCTTCTGCACGAAACCATAAATTTCGCTTCCGTGGCATTATTAATTTACGGTAACAAACCGGATTGCCGAAGTAAGCATCCTGTAATTGCCGAAAAACGGAATCTGCGCAGCGACTGGTTAATGCTAGAAAAACTGCATTTCTTTGTCATTTTTGACCGAAGCAGAGCGGAGGTCCTCTGTACTCATGCTCCGGCGCATTTTGGTCTGTTTGTTACGGAAGTTCACAATTCATAACTTCACATCGAAGTGGCCTGATTTGCTTGGATTATGACAATCACCGTCACCCTTACGATTGCTGGTACTCTGTCGGTTTTGAACCACACTTTAAAAAAAGGATAAAACTGTTAAGATTACTCAGTATGTATGTACCGCTACTACCAGACGGCACAGCCGTTCGAAAGCAAACCTGAGCGGAAAGCCCCTTGCGCAGCTAAAAACAATCAAAAATGACCTTTCACTAGAGCGGAGCTTCATCGCTCCCGCATTCACCGTCAGCATCAAAAATTCCTTACCATCATTACGATAAATATTTCCCCATTCCATTAAACCCTAGTAAATAAATAAATAAATAAACCCTTGTAAATAAACCCCAGTAAATAAACCCTTGCATGCAGTTCTTGCCTGCTCTGGTGAAATTCAAGATATCTCATTCTGTAACGAATGATTAATGTTGCCGCGTGCACTATTTATTAAAAACATGTAATTCCAGCTTGTTTTGCCTAAACATTTCTATAAACATCAATGCTGGACGGTGTGATCGATCGTTTTTCGCTTTCCAAACGCATCCTCCCAGTGGATCTGCCAGGTGATGTTGTGTTGAAGCATAAGGGATAGACGGCTGATAATTGTATTTACAGTACTTCGCTATCTTCTACGAATTCGTCCGCTTTCACTGCGGCATCCGCAATCTCGCCTGATATTTCGTACACCATGTCCTAAAAGTCATCCAGTTTCAAACAGATAAAATCTCGGCGTAGGAACTTGCCGTGGTTACAGCAGTGTACAGTATGTTGCCGATCCGCTGAGATGGTACCAATGTGATCATGATGTGCATGCCAGTGATCGCAAGGATTAAAAAGCACGCTAGTAGGTAGTAGTAGTGGTGTAATGTTTAACTTCCACTGCAACCGTTCAGAAACACTCAAGCATCAGACACTTTCCGATCGACAAAAGTGTACAAAGTACGGTACAGACCGCAGAAAACAACCTCAAGCTAAGACAGACAGCACACCCCACAAAAAAGTCAGGAATGTGATCACAACAATCCAGAGAAAGTCCGTGACAACAAGTCCTTATAGCCATTCCCTGCGAACACATTTGAAGGCCAAATATCGGGCTGCAGAATCTTGTCAGTCATTTCTTTTAATGTCCCAATTCGTGCGAAAGTTGACGTTCGCTGTGAAAGG
This sequence comes from Paramacrobiotus richtersi, assembly GCA_034698045.1. NCBI lineage: Eukaryota > Metazoa > Tardigrada > Eutardigrada > Parachela > Macrobiotidae > Paramacrobiotus > Paramacrobiotus richtersi. Next base: position 2,120 of record JAQGAU010003075.1, read on the forward strand.
GAAGCGATAGCGTCGCAACGGTCTAATGTGGAAGTACCCTGGCAAAACCCGCCATTTGACGTTAGACTTTAATAGCGATAACTCCCTGACTGATGTTCTTCCAGAGTTACAGGTTACTTTAAACCGATCTCCCAAGTCGCGTTAACAATATGGCAACAAGAATTATATACTCAGCAGAAAAGCACGATCAACTGTTAGCTAATTATTATAACTCCTAATCCTAAATCCCTGAAAACGGGGTAACAGTTTGCGCTTAAACGGCTCACCCGAAAAATATTCAAAAAATCTTAAAAAATGCACCGCAAACTTTACCAGGCGGTGACGCGATTTTGTTTTTCGAATATCAAACTTGAAATGTCAAATTTGGCAAAAAAATGCAAAATTTCTGTTTACCGGGTGCATCGCGATAATTTGCTCAATCGTTTCTCTCAGCTCATGTCGCAAAACTTAAATCGCAGAAAGTTGGCGCACAAACAGCTGACTGCACTAAAACGCTAAAGGGCAAATGTTCTTAATGGGTGACGAGATTTTGATTTTAAATTATCAAACTTCAAAACTTGAAAATTAGGAACGTGAAATTGAAATGATCCTGTGGACTATCGTGTATAGCTGTGGCAAGTTAGTTAAAATCACCACTGCGAGATTGTGCTTATGACTGAATTTTTGTTGTGGTATGTTCAGCGTCAGCTAGTGCCACAATTTGGGATAAACTTTAAAGTGAGTTATTAATGTCAACAAACAAATAGTACTATTGTTCATTATCCAATGTTCTTGCACTTCTTCGTTTCCGTGAAATGGATTAATCTGAACGTACATTATACAAATTGGAAACCAGTTACTCTGAAAATAAATTTGTAAGGTTAGTGTTTCCTAACTGCAACGCTAAACACAAACCGCCAACGAGCTGGAAATCGCAGCGAATGTGCTGCACCTGGTAATTATGTTTTATGGCCATACAAACCAGAAAGATGTGTTTGACGTTTTTTTGTTGCCAGGGCACATCGTGCACGTAGAAGCTGGATGCAGCTGCGAGCTGCTTGCTACGACGTTACCATGCTCGAAAAATACAGAATACCATTATATATACGAAACAACAAATCTGCAGAACGTTCACTGTTTCTTTAATAATAAGGAAAGCTTTCATTATTTCCTTGAACAATTCCAAAGAGTAACTGCTGTCAAGTCGATTTGGATATGCTCATCACAAAAACTTACAGTCAAAACTTACTTACAGTCAAAAAACTTACACAAAAAAAATGCGGACTTTTCTCGTACACGTGACACTAGAAGTTAGGACCAAACATTATTTTAACATTAGGTGGACAGAAAATGCTTGATCTTTCGTTGCCAGGTCACGAAATCTGCAGCCTGCACGTAAACCTGCCTGACATACATACACGCTATTTTTGTTTTGTCGAGCACCTTTCTGACTTTAAAGCTTCAGTTCGGAAAATTTAAATTGTTAATATTACGACCGCATAAATGTCGAGATATGGCAAAAAGATCAACCCGGAAAAGAATTTACAGTCGATCTACAGCCAAATGTGAAAGTGCGAGGAGAAAGAGGCCGCTAGAAAATGGTCACGAATCCTTACCACCGCAGAAGCGGACAAAGCAAGTCAAACTCGCACCACTTAAGAAGGTAAAAATGTGCTAGTAGGTAAAAAAAAAGGTAAAAAAGGTAAAATAAAAAATTAGAAGGTAAAAAAGGTAAAATCATTAAATATTATTTTAATGTTGTATAACATATTAGAATAGCTGAGTATAATAAATATTAGGTATGTAACGTCTCGGCACGTTGTTAGATTACAACGTACCGTTGTCCACGATGTAATGCACTGCTGTTCAACACTGACTGCAAAACCATTTGTTGTGGAAGAGGACTGAAAAATGAATATGGACTGATCGATCTACCGCAACTGCCACCGGAGTATGTGAATTTATACCGAAGTTCAAAAGAGTTTTGTAAGCGCAGTAGGGCATACAACAATCTTGTGGCATTCTCTGCTCTTGGAACAACGGGAGGTTTTTTGGTGGAACCAGGCGGTCCTTCCAGTATCACTCTTCATGGACGCACTTACCATCGGATGTTAAACGGTATGAAGCTTTACACAATAAATACAGTTATATGTAACTAATACAGAACCTTTCATGTACGTAACCTTATAACTTGTGAATTTATAACCGTGAATTCTGTAGTAACCGGAAGTTATTTGTTTCGAAATAATAAAAGATTATTTTTCCGTTATTGTTATTATGCCACTACACGAACTGAGCGTTTAGAGTTCAATAGACTGTACACGCTATTGCCAAGTTCTGGTTATTTTGAGTTTTGTAATTCTCTAGACAATTGTTTAAGTGAAAAAAAGTAATCACATTCGGAATCGAACCCACGCGATAAGATCTAGATGATCAAACGTGTCAACTGCACGCTAGTGATCAATGCTATTAATCTGGGTTTATTACTATACAACGGCAGTAGCCGAACACTTTAGAAGGGACTTACTCCACTGGCTACCGAAAATTTTAAAATCTTTAAATTTTGAAATTTTTCTGGCCAATTCACCTTTAGAATACTTTTAAAAGAAAACCATTTCTATCACTCAAACATTATGCACAAGCATTTGTGTAGCCGCGTACGCCAGTTCCGTTTATAAAGATGTTCCGTACACCAAAAGTTTTACGGCCGTTTTCCACCCAGTGCTATAACTACTAGTGAAATCAAGACCGCCGCGGACCTGTAACCGTTGAACCAAGGTGCTCTATTGTTTTTAGTGACCAGAGCTTGGATATTCAGTGTCCTGATACCCGTTTGTGCGCGTAACGTCCGGTTATTGAGCAACTTCGGTGAAAAGTTTCAACCCGTTTTGTTCTCACACAGTTCAGCGTTTTATCCAATCTTCTTGACACTTTCATGTTGAACGCACATATATATCGATCTGCCCCAGAATTAGTCCGGAAGTATGTTTGTGAAATTTTAAAATGAATTTCAGAATTCGTTCTAACATTTCAAAAACATCCTTCTGAGCGGAAAATGGTTCAGAACGATCATCGCATACATGTGCATTTATGGTAAAAGTTTCAAGAAGTTTGGATAAACGTTGAATTATTTGAGAAGAAAATGTGTTTAACCTCTTCATCACGGGTCGCGCGTTTCTGGACAGTGCATATCCATGTTCTGGTCATTATAACCATAATGCGCCTTGGTTCAACGTTTGCAGGTGCGCGGCAGTCTTGATTTCACTAACAGTCATAACAATGCGTGGAAAATGGCCTTAAGCAAACTCCAGCACGTATATCGGCGTACATGATTTATATCTGCGTATATATACGTGTACGAATTTTATTCTTCCGCAATTTCCATCCAACGTAATGACGCTTTTATTGCGCTGAATGCGTTATTATTGCTTGCAGCCGATTTGGTTAGCCAGTAGATCTACACAGGAGTTTCGGGAAATGTTTGTTCATAAAATGGTTGAGATGACTTTTTTGTTTCAAAAAAGGCAGTTTAGCAGATTTCTTCACAGCAGACCACACAGTTGAACTACACTAAAAAACTTTAGCAAATGAGCTGCAGTACTAATCATTAGCCGAACACTTTAGAAGGGACTTACTCCACTGGCTACCGAAAATTTTAAAATCTTTAAATTTTGAAATTTTTCTGGCCAATTCACCTTTAGAATACTTTTAAAAGAAAACCATTTCTATCACTCAAACATTATGCACAAGCATTTGTGTAGCCGCGTACGCCAGTTCCGTTTATAAAGATGTTCCGTACACCAAAAGTTTTACGGCCGTTTTCCACCCAGTGCTATAACTACTAGTGAAATCAAGACCGCCGCGGACCTGTAACCGTTGAACCAAGGTGCTCTATTGTTTTTAGTGACCAGAGCTTGGATATTCAGTGTCCTGATACCCGTTTGTGCGCGTAACGTCCGGTTATTGAGCAACTTCGGTGAAAAGTTTCAACCCGTTTTGTTCTCACACAGTTCAGCGTTTTATCCAATCTTCTTGACACTTTCATGTTGAACGCACATATATATCGATCTGCCCCAGAATTAGTCCGGAAGTATGTTTGTGAAATTTTAAAATGAATTTCAGAATTCGTTCTAACATTTCAAAAACATCCTTCTGAGCGGAAAATGGTTCAGAACGATCATCGCATACATGTGCATTTATGGTAAAAGTTTCAAGAAGTTTGGATAAACGTTGAATTATTTGAGAAGAAAATGTGTTTAACCTCTTCATCACGGGTCGCGCGTTTCTGGACAGTGCATATCCATGTTCTGGTCATTATAACCATAATGCGCCTTGGTTCAACGTTTGCAGGTGCGCGGCAGTCTTGATTTCACTAACAGTCATAACAATGCGTGGAAAATGGCCTTAAGCAAACTCCAGCACGTATATCGGCGTACATGATTTATATCTGCGTATATATACGTGTACGAATTTTATTCTTCCGCAATTTCCATCCAACGTAATGACGCTTTTATTGCGCTGAATGCGTTATTATTGCTTGCAGCCGATTTGGTTAGCCAGTAGATCTACACAGGAGTTTCGGGAAATGTTTGTTCATAAAATGGTTGAGATGACTTTTTTGTTTCAAAAAAGGCAGTTTAGCAGATTTCTTCACAGCAGACCACACAGTTGAACTACACTAAAAAACTTTAGCAAATGAGCTGCAGTACTAATCACCACGATGAACGTACAGTATCAATGAACAACCTTCGGATTTTTGATAACGTTTATAGGCAGTGATCGAACGGGACCATTGAGATGGTTTGTCACTGATGCTAGCACCCCAAAAGGCGATGCGTTTGAACAGGAACTGGATGAAAAAACAGTTGAATTGTTGGAAAGCATTTTATCAAACTGTAACTACTTCTGGGATCGATTCAAACGCTTTTCCGAGATGCCTTCTGAAAACATTCGTCTAGAATTAACCGTTTCTAGTGACCGTGAAGTTGCTGCAGTAATATGTGACAGTGATTCGGGAGAACCTGAAACTCGTGCGGTAGTTTGCTGGAAACGAACAAGCAGAGAGCCCACGTTTATCAAAACGACCAATGCACTATACCTTCCCTTACAGTATGTCCTGCTGTTTCCTTGCGGTACGCTTGGTTGGGACATCACAATGAAGATGAGTAAAAACCTCACATTGCTGAAGTATTGCCGACAGCTCATTTTGCGCCATGAACCACTACAATATCTAGGGCAGTTGCACAAAGAATTTGCTGTCGATTGTTTCAGTATGGTAGAAGACGAAAGACTCCAGTACCTGCAGTTTAATCAACAAAAAATCTGTCCTCGACGCGAGCTGAGAGCTGCACTGGAAACCGGTGACTCTCCAGGACGCACTTATCTACCACCAAGTCACGTGCACTCACCTAGATATATGCGCGAGCAAACTGCAGACGCTTTAGCGTTGGTTGGAAGGTTTGGCAAACCAACGTACTTTATCACAGTTACGTGCAATCCCAAGTGGCCGGAAATCACGTCCCAATTGAAACCTGGCCAAGATGCGACGGATAGACCAGATGTTGTAGCACGAGTTTTCAAAGCGCGGTTGCAAGAAATTATCGAAGATTTGCCGAGAGCTCTTAACGGTGGAAAGATCATTTATAGAATACACGTTATCGAATTTCAAAAGCGTGGATTGCCCCATGCTCATATTGCCATAAAGATGTCAAAAGAACCTTTGTCACCGGAAGAAGTGGACGAGGTGATTTGTGCGGAAATTCCCACAGACGACGAAGAGTTGCGTACACTTGTGCAAAAGCATATGATTCATGGACACGTGAAAGATCGATGTTTCAAGCAAAAGAGGAATCTGAACGTGCCAAATGCTGACGGAACCATTACAAACCCGTAAGAATCCAAACATTTAAAATCAGCGATATATGAGAAGTGGTTGTGCTTGGCATATCTGTACATGACATTATTTATATGCGGTTGCATGGATCGCGTATGTTTCCGTTAATAAGACTCGTGGCCCAATATGCGCGGAGTTATCCACTTTGCTCTGTTCACTGCGTAAGTTACCGTGCAGGTTATTGGACAGGGTCAAACACTGTGCTATCCAAAGGAGTGCAAAATACTCATTAAGGAGTGTTGGGCGAAGGCTTCAGTGAGTGAGGTGCAGCATTAAGCTTGCCAAAAATGCCGTCAACAACAGTGCGCAACAATAGCGCGTGACAACTTTATATTGTGTACGATGAGCACAGCAACAGCGCAGCATGCCGATAATATAGTTGAGTAAATAGCGCCGTCAATTATGAGTGTATCTAAAACGTGACGACCACGGATGTCCAGCTCAGTTCCCAGCGGAATCGCTGTCCAGGCAGCGCAGGTTACACACAACGTCCAGCCTATAGGATATCAACGAGTGAGCTCATGAACCATCCGTACAGCATTCGAATAAGCTTTCCGTTAGCATACTCGAATCCGTTTCAAACTCGCCGAAGCTGAGAAGCTCGTGTTGCTGATCAGCGGCCGTTGATCAGCAGCAAAAGTTAACCGCTGTTCCCATTCCGCTATCGTGGCTATTTCACCAGCCACCACACTATAACAACCCGAAAACCAAACAAAATTGGCACGGCAAGCAGCCCACTATGAGTCCACACAAATTCCGAGTCTGCTGTAACAACGGCTGCCTTCCCTGTTTCTTGTGTTCCAGTAAGCTCAAGAAATGTGTGGAATTCTGGTGAGCGGCTTCATATGTCATTGCTCGGCGTATTTTCCAGCTTTTTTAGTACGTTGGCTGATGAAGTAGCCACAATGGCGTAACCGGAACAGCGGTTAGCTTTTACTGCTGTTAAATAACCGCTGATCAGCAGCACCAACTTCTAAGTCTCTGTCATTTTGAAAACGGATTCGGGGATGCTAACCGAAAGCTTATTCGAATGCTGTGCGAATGGTTGATGAGTTTCCTGATTGATATCTTGCAGATGAGTTGTAGAATACTTTAAGGGTAACCCATGCAGATAGGCTTATCTGGACAGCGACAGCGCTGGCCACTGAACTGACCGTAGAGCACCATCAACCACAACCACCGTCGAGAAAATCACAGTACATTCCAACCACGGTCAACCACTAATAACCACAAAGGTCACCGGAAACCGTAGCTGCTGAAGCTGATAGAATGGCAGTCACACTTATACCAAATAGCTGCAACGATAGTGTTGGTAACTGTCAACGTCACAGTACTCGTAACAGAAAGAGGGTAGAGGTACGGGGCAAACAGAGGGAAAAGGAATATGTAAGTTGCAGTCGTAGAAACAGCTGATGTCACGGAAATAACAGGAATATTGACAGTAATAGTCGTAGGTGCGGTGGTAGTTATAGGTGTGGCAGAAGCAGGAATAGTGGAAGTAACGGTCGTTCAAGCAACTGAACTCACAGGAGGAAAAGGGGTAGTAGAAGTAATAGTCGTAGGAACAGTGGAGATCGCAGCTAAACCAAGTAACTTGCCATGAAGGTGGTGTGCAGTTTCCGTATGAAAATGTCCACTGGTGCAAAGCCTTGATCCTAACGATTAAAACTGATGGAAGCTGATGTGTACGACCATTATGGCTAAACCGTTCGCACTGTTTACTACAGTTAATGCAGGCGTAAATCACCGCTTCAGTGCCGTAAATCAGCGCTTCAACAGCTAAAGTTAAAAAATTTCCATAGCTTGACAAATGTTTATTTAAGGCAATGTTGCATTTTCCAGAGTTTGTGTCTACTACTATCCGAAAACACTAACCGAGCGAACCTACACGGACGAAGCGGGCTACAAAGTTTATCGTCGGCGAACTGAAGAGGACGGCTTTGTTGTCTCTTATAATCCTTACCTCCTGCGCAAGTACGACTGCCATATCAATGTAGACATTTCCTATTCCGTTCATCTCATTATGTATCTCTACAAGTACTTTTATAAGGGAGTGGATTATGCAAGCTTAAAATTCTTCAAGAACGATGAAATTGGTGCGTACCTGCATGCACGCTACGTATCAGCCCAGGAAGCTATTTGGCGGATATTTGAATTTGAAATTACACGACGTATACCATCTGTTGAACGGTACCCTGTTCATCTCCCTGACGTTAATGCTGTCGTTTTCCTTCCTCATGAAAAAGCAGCAAAATTACAACAGCTTTCTGCTCTTGAAAAGTACTTCCAGCGGCCGAAACCAGAAGTGTTCGACAACATCACGTACATGGAGTATTACGAACAATACATGTCCACTACCCGAAAGCCAAGCGCCCAGTCTGAAGTGCACGAATGCGTATTATCTAACGGAACCAAAAATTATATTTATAAACGTAACACCCTACATGTTCCACGGTTGGATACAAAGCGACTGCAAGCCGGAGAAGTATGGTACTTGCGACTGCTGTTAAAGCATGTCCCGGCACGATCATACGAAGATTTACGTACCGTTAACGGAATAATCTATGAAACCTATGCACAAGCAGCAATTCAAAGAGGTCTTTTCAACAACGCAAACGAAGACCAGATATGTATGGAAGAAGCTATCGCAGATTTGGCCACACCCGCTAGTCTACGGCAAATATTCTTCGTTTTATCCTGTGAAGGGGCCCCAACTCGTGTACTATACGACCAGTTTAAGGAAAACATGTACGCAGACTACATATTTTTTGAAAAAGTTTCGTCCTGGGAGGCAGAAAAGAGATTACTTCATGATCTGTTTATGAAGTTTGATGCAGCAGGCAGAGCAATGGCCGATTTTGGACTACCTGAACCGCTCTCAGAAGAAACTATGCTTGATCGCGAGCTAGCCAGATACGATCACGATAAAATTAGACGCACATATGAGGAGAGTGTCAAACTGCTGAACCCAGGACAGCGTGCAGTCTTCAATCATGCTGTTGAACAAGTCCGCCTCAAACGTGGCGGTCTTATCTACGTAGACGGTCCGGCCGGTACCGGCAAAACGTTCGTTCTAAACTGCATCATGAACTATGTGCGATCTTTGGACATGGTTGCTTTATGTTGCGCAACTACAGCAATCGCGGCTTCTAATTACGAAGGTGGCCGCACCGCACATAGTTTGTTAAAAATACCGGTGGATAATGACAATGAGAACTGTAAACTCGAGTGCGACGTTCCTTTCAACTCCCAAAAAGCGGACTTATTCAGAGCAACTACGATTATTGTGTGGGACGAATTTCCTAGCATTCACAGGAAAAACCCGAAAGCAGTGGATGAAATGCTGCAGAGTGTCCGCCGAAATAGTCGGCCGTTTGGTGATGTCCTGTTCATTGCAGCAGGTGACTTTAGACAAATTCCACCAGTTATTCAACATGGAACTAGAGAGCAAATCGTTTCTGCCAGTGTGAAATCATGGAAACTCTGGAAACACTTCAAAACGTTCGGCTTGACAGAACCGATGAGGCAGCAAAACGACCAAGAATATGCCGAGTGAGTTACCGGTACATAACAATATGCATTGCTCATATACTAATTAGTAGTGACACAGTATATAGCAAGCAATACCTTGCCATACTATACTAAATATTGTTTCTTTACTATATAGTATGAAGTTGAAAATTGCGTTTGTTCTCTTAATTACTAGCTGGCGGCTTCCGTACAGGTTTCCCCTAATACGCATTTAATTAATTTGCCCTTTTGGCGGGAAATTACTTGAATAACCGTGCCCCATGCCTACAGGTTCTTACAAAATGTGGGTGATGGAAAAGTGACCGAAGATGAAAATGGATTGATCGAAATTCCGTACATTGACACCATTACAACAGTGAGCGAAGCCATTCAGTTCGTGTTTCCAGATTTAACAAAGGAGTGTACCGAAGACGTTGGAATTCTCACTTTACGTAATATTCAAGTCGATGCCATCAATGACGTTGTTTTCCCTCAGTTACCTGGACTTGCTTATACAGTTTATTCCGTAGACGAGTTGGACGCGCCTAACGAAACTCGAGGTACGCAAGTAACGCAACGTTTTTACAGAAACTTCCTCGGCAAGGCAACGATTGCAAATGATCGGTCGGAGGTGGCCAGTAGGCAACACATAACGTAACAACATAGCATAACGTAACATAGCGTTACAACTGTTAACATTCTTGCTGTTCATGATAACGCAGAAATTCACATCGCAAGCGCGCTTGCTGAGCGCGTGACAGCAAGTATCCAGATTACGATTTGTCTAGTGTGCGCAACGAAGATTAATAAAACTGTTTTGCAGATTATTTTGAGCAGGGGCTAAATGAGGATTTTTACCATGCTTTGAATGAACCAAATGTTCCTCCTCACGAAATGCACTTGAAGCAAGGAATGCAGTGCATGCTGTTAAGAAATCTGTCACCGGAAGACGGTTTATTAAACAACACAAAGATCACTATTCAAAGAGCGTCAAAATACCTCATCACTGCTAAGCTGCTGGGAAATGGAAAAACCATCTATATACCTCGGATCAACTTCAAAATGAAACTGCAGAAGAAAGGTCTTCAAATTAACAGGAAGGGGTTTCCGGTCAGACCATGCTATGCAAGGACTTTCAACAAATCGCAAGGAGCAACCTTGGCCAGATGCGTCGCTGACCTTCGCGAGGAGCCATTCGCGCATGGTCAACTTAATGTCGGTCTCAGCAGAGTACGGACACGATGTAGCATTAAGCTGTTGATAACAGAAGAACAGAAACTGCTGCTTCACCCGAAAACCCGAAATGTCGTTTACGAAGAGCTTTTGTTGTGAAAATTGGGTGGCATGGTGTTCTGTCAGGTAAATATGGCAACTGAATCACTAATAGAACGCGACAATCTGATACAAAAAATCGTTAACCTTGACTCTTGAGTGTTGTCTGCTGAGAAGGTGAGCGAAGCATCGGTTCTGCTAAATCATAAATCCTAATCATAACTAACTCTGAGTTACAATTTTTTCACCATCATGTTGCAAAAGATTATATACAGTTTATCCATCAATGTCAACACTTTTGTAAATAAACAACGAAAACCTCGGCAAAAGTTCGAATAAAATAACTAATAATCAAAAAAACTGAGCCGGATAACCAAGGCATAGCGAGGCGAAGCCTCGCGGTGACTTGTAACATACAATGCTCGATCTTTTCTGAATGATTCTCGATTCGTAACTGGAGAGTTCAGCCAACCGGGCTATGCGATGATGCGGTGCTCTATCGGTTTTCAGTTCGGAAAATGTTGCTCAGCTTTGTTCCTGGGAAGTTCGGCGCATAAGGTAGAAGTATACAGTTCCATGGAATCTCATGGATTCTGTCTGACTTCAATTTTAACTGCATGTTTTACCAGAAGTCGATTTCTAAGTTTTCTTGATCAATAATACCGTATTGATGACTGTTTCTCGTTCGAACGCAAGTGGTGGTTCTCATTAGTCATTGTAACAGAAACTTCTGTGTTGCGAAACAAATATTGTGACCCTTAATATATCCGCCATTTCCGTGAACTCCACGTGCACTGCCCAGGTAAGTTTCCACTGAACCGTTCCATATCCAGACTACAGTTTAAAGCAAAATTACAGCTGTATAATTTAATTGTATTATTACATCACTATTCGATTTTTATTGCCAGTATGCGATACAGGGATTAATTACCATGCAAGTCATGGAAAATGTATCAAGCTTGTTCGATTGCATGCAGTACACTTGCGGTATGTAACAATTTCTGGTTTCGCATATCGTCAGACTAAACGGACAGTATCCATAATGACCATACCCGAAAAAGCTTAAAAGTTATTATTACTACAAAATTTACCTATAAAACCAATTGCATGAAAGTAACCCGATCGTGAGAGGCCATGCCGTCGCTATTCTGAATAAACACTGGATG
>JAQGAU010003076.1:0-13937 GCA_034698045.1 Paramacrobiotus richtersi
TATGGCCAACTCCGGTGTCACCGTTCAGCTGTACGCTGGAAATAAACTATGGGCGCAGTATTTTATGTCAAATCGTGAGGGCAATGCGTGGAGTGCGGTGGAAATTAATGGAACACACCTGACGACTGTCAACGAGGTGAATACCGTTGCCAGACGGGAGGATGTCAATTAGTTCACTGTATTATGAAGTTAATATGAACTGCTTAGCCGGCCTGGCCCCGCCTTAGCGGTACAACGTTCTGTGAGTGCAACAGCTAGCAATGACTACAGTTTACCGCAGAATCCCTTCCTCGTCAATAATCAGGAAATATTCAAATGCTGCTGATTGCTTAGTGGTTTTGACGAATTAACAAAGCGCGTGACATTTCGTTTTGGACGTCGAATGCTGTAGCAGTTCTTTTGCCGAACCGTCTAAAATAAAGTACGCAGTGATATTATTTGTTCAAACGACCATGTAAAAAATGGTCGGAAAAATGAAAAGCAAGGATTTTAAAAACCAAAAAAAGTGTTATATGCACTCTGTTTTTGTTATATGCACTCAAGCGCTGGCGGCCAGCCAGATTGGAAGGATTTGCTGTCGACTGGAGCGAACCTGTACCATAATGACCGCAAATTTGTTTCCCTTGAAATGCGTACTTGAAGTACTGTTTTCTATAACCGAAAACGTAGCAGAAGCTGGAAGCTCGAAATTTAGATTTAATCTAATAAACTGTTTCATCGTGAAATCGACAGTTTTATAAGCGGGAGATTTCTTATTCTGGATTCGATTCGCACACATAGCGGTATGTGTGCGAATATGTTCTAGGCTATAATACATCCGGTAGCGTGCGCAAATGAGCTCATAATCGATATATGCGGAAATAGCATTTAAGCGAAGAAAGGTCCGAAACAGTTGAAGGTTTGGTACAGTCTGATGCATATTGCAGTGTGAACCTTGGTCGATTTCTTTGAAAACCAGCCTGTTAATCGTCAATTCCCAAGCACTGCGGTGGTGTCTTTCGTCAAAGCCGATCTCCTTATCGTACTCAGTATCAAGATTGCTGCTGATATCAGGAAGGAAGCTACAGACGGCCGCAAAGCGACGAGTAAAACTATAGTTTCACTAACCAGAAGCACTGTAGTTTTACGTGGCGCATTGAAGTTCGCTGTTTTCTTGCTATTACAGAAGTATGGTTGCATATGGTGTCGTCTAGTGAAACACACCACCATGAAGTTTCTCCTGTCGGGCACGCTTCTTGCGATAGTTATCACCGGTTCATTCGGTAAGCACCATTGGAATGTAATGCCAAATCGAGCGAAAGCAGTAAATTCCCCATAGTTGATGTTGCTTAAATGGCTAATTTGTAGCAAGAACATTGCACAGTTTATATGCAGTTCGACTGTTTTGTTAACTAGAGCTACAACTGCAACTCTGCAAGACATCTCAACGCCAGCGCTCACCATTCAATACCTAAGCCAACAGATCGCAATCTTCCACCCTCCCGTTCACAATTTCAGTTTACTCAGTCCGGTCTGGTACTATGCTCCTGCTGGATTACTTCTTTGCGACACTGTGAAAATCGTGCTCACTAATCGTTCTACATCGCATTCTGTTACTGCGACGATCAAACTCTGGGATTCCGATTATGTCCAGCACATTAAGTCATTCCTCATCCAGCAAACCGGTAATTCAAAGGCCCGAGTTCTCCCAGTTCCGTTCAAATGGATGCGTCTGGAATACCACATGGAAAGTGATCATGGCATACCAGTGAGAAGCCAGTGGCGCTCAGTGAGGAACTTTCCACAGAATGTTTCGCTCCGGATACGGTGTGCTTCGCTCGCTACTTGCGAGGATATAAAGAAGCAACTTCAGAACGGTAGTCTAACTGATGAACTGAATGTCCAGTTGGCATTTGCTTTTGATATTCCTACACCCAGGGTAGTTTCCGTGTGTTTCGACGGTCAGTAAATTCGGTATACACCAACTTTCAATCTCATCAAAGAACAACTAAATGGATACGAAGAGATTTATGTTCTGCACGCCGATTTCTATGCCCTTGTACATGAGTTGGTAGCCAAAACACTTGAGAGCGTAGCAAAAACGTATGAGTTTATCGACGGCAATCAAATTCACAGGCTGGTGATGAGTTTACTGCCGATGCTGCGTCATAACATGACATGCGCGGGAATTTTCACCGCAGAAATGTGGAGAGCAACGTATTGGACCGACAAGAACACGCGACCTGACCAGAAAGCCCAGCATCTCCGAGAGCTGTTTGGCAACCAAATGGAATGGCTGCAGACGACAGTGCGCGGTGTCAACGTGACTAGCGCTCTGGGAGCCTTCGGTCACGCTCCATCGGTCATGGAGGCGCTTGTTCAGCTCCGATCAGGAGCGCACGGATCACAGCAGGACAACAGCATCGACAGACCGATGATATTGAACTGCGTGGCCATCAGGACGCTAGGCGACAGAAAGATATGCAATGTGACCGTACGGTTAAGCAAAGGGCATGCAGACTATGTTGTTAATGCATTACCTCTTCACACTGCCGGAAGTTTAACAGGTAAAACGATTCAGAGTGGCGTGTCTTTTAAGGAGAAAGCAGAGAAGTTTCCTTTATTTCAGGTGTTATTAGTTTCCACATGTGACATTCCCATAGTGTCACACGTACATGTTCCAGAAACTGTAAAATTAATATTACGCTGCTCACCAATTAACCGAGTCGGACCGAACAAATAAACAATTTTATTGTGAAATTTTTCAAACCGGTGTAAATTTTTACGTTAAAGGATAAAAATTATCCACTATTGTTAAGGAAGCTCCCTTAGCTTGTAAATCGAGCATCGTAAAGTGGTGTCAGCACAGGTTGCATGGTTATCTACCTATGTAGTCGTAGGAATTTCAGTTCATTACCGTGAACAATGGAGACGTAACGTTCGGTGTTGCATTACTGTAGGCAGGCACACGGCCGAATGCCATGAAGGGCAGGCGAAATGGCAGATGCGGGACGCTGACACTTTGCGTTCGCTTACACACAGTAATTTCCGGTACTATACTGTATGTCGGCACCGTGGACCGTATGTCCGGCTGCCAAGCGCAAAAGTTGACGGAAACATTGGGAACAACAAATTCATTCGGCGAAATTTCACTGTTCCTGCCAAAGAGAAATGGTCTACAATTGGCGGTTACCTTCGAAGTGGCAGGATACTACCCGATTACACTTCGAAATGTCCAGCTCGATGGAAACTTGAATGCAACTACCACGTTCATGGAGCCTTTACTGTTCGTTTCCAGGCGCTTTACCGGATCGGGAACAGCTATGGGAACGCTCTGGGACGTCTCAAAATACGAGGTCGCTTTAAACGGCGTGAAATTAGATTTCCGGAGCGATATGAACAGTCACAGCGGAAGTGTGGTCGAAAGTGTTACGACGTCGGCAGATGGCACTTGGAATGTGACCCTTCCTTCGGGCCACTACACAGCGACAGCATCCAAGATCGGCTACATAACCGTGCCTTTCACGATAACCATTGTTGCCGGGAAAGCCGACAGTATGGCGTGAAGGGACTGTCGCCGCTGTTAGACAATGGGGCAATTCGAATTGTATCACTGGGAGGGAATCAGTCGAAAAATTTCATTTTGCCCCTCCATGTTCGAGGACCTATCGAAGGCAAATCCGAAAGATCCCATACATACTATGCACACAGACAGATCCCGGGTAGTTTCGTCCGGTATGAAATCGATTCGTGGCCTATCCAAACCGTCCTAATTGAGAAGCAGCTACCAGACACCTACCGTATTAGCGTATCCGACGGGCAGCTGATACTCCAATCTCGCAACGGAACCCTGTGGGATATGGCCAATCTCGGGGCTACGATTCAGCTGTACACTGGCAACAAGTTATGGGCGGAGTATTTCGTGCCAGATCGTCCGGGCAATGCATGGAGCGTCGTGGAAATCAATGGGACACACCTGAAGACTGTCAACGAGGTGACTACTGTAACCAGGCGGGAGGATGTGAATTAATCCACGACTCTTATCAGATGCTGCAACATTCACCGGATTACAACGGCAGAGCAAAATCTTTCCTGATGAATAGGAAGTAAACAATTAATAATGCTGATTCTTTAGTAATTTCGGGCCGAAATTACTAATTTTTGTGCATGAAAAGGTGTTTCAGCTATCTTTGCTGATGAATTTTTATTAATTTTCTCACAGTGCTGCTGCGGAATAATGTGCACGCGGATTAATTCTAATAACATGGGCATGCCCCTTTTTAAAAATTAATTTGTCGAAGCTACTCGTTCGCATTATGCCGACTTATTACCAGTTTTATTGCAGTTTACTAGTTTTATTGCAGGTAAGATAAGAAATGTCGTAAAGATTGTTAGTTTTGTATTTACATATGCGCATTGTATTCTGTCACGCAGATGTGGTCCGTTACTACCGGCTGCACTTAGTGCACTAGAATCAACAGGCATCACTGATTCCCCGGGCTATGGCCAAATAAACACACATAGGCATCAAATATCTTTTAAAGCGTCTCTGCATGACCAAGCCATGATACAATACAATGTTACACCGTCACCCTATATGCGAAATTTGACCACTTCCTCCCTTTACGAGTAGGTGTGAAAATCGCTAAGACAAAAGAAAGACAAAGACTCGTAAAGCCATTGGTGTGCCAATTTTGAGCAAGGCGACGACATTCGTGTTTATTATACGACATTCGTGAAATTTTAACCACGCTTTGCTGGTTGAATTAAAACTGTGTTAGGATCGAGTATAACCGAACACGACAGTACGGTAAATTCTGATTGTTTCTTTTTGGGTGATTTCTTGTACTTGGCCATGCTGAATATTGCAGTGTATTTCATTTTTATTAGTAATTGCCGATTTGTTCCCTGCATGCACATACAGTGTGCATGACCCCTGCTGCACGGTAAGTTAATTCTTGCATTCTTGATTGCCAAAAACGTGCACCAGGTGACCAGGATATAACCCCTCTAGCAAAACGCAATTGCGTTGACACATTGCTGCCGGAAATCACAAGTGGCCACGTATCCAGCGGAAGCCGGCTGATGAGCAATACAAATGTTAAATGCTCAGTCATCTGCGGACAACTGTGTCAGCCCCATGCGGCCGAATCCACTTCAGAATGTGTCTCCAGCAAATCCGGACCAAGCTTGAAGAATTCTCGAATGGCTTTGCAAAGTTGTAAACTCCATATACTACATGAACGAAACATGTGACTGACGCATACAGTTTTCCGGCTGGAGCTATTCAAACCGCCATGAGCAAAGCGCAGAATGCATCATCTGGGATAGCGTGGCGCACCTTCTGGAATCAGAAAAACCCTGCTTCGTACTCTACAGGCCGGAGAGTAGAGTGACATTGAGTTCCTAGTGGGACGGCAGTATGGAGAGGAACAGCCCTTCCGCGCACACAAGCATTTCCTAGACTGTTTTCGCAAGTTATTAATTACACAAACTTAGTGGACTTTTTTTTAGGTTCGTGCTCAGTAGTCGCAGCGACGTGTTTTACGCAATGTTTTACGGCGATCTTGCGGAAACTACGAAGGAGGTTATCCGGCTGCCAGACATCCATCCAGAGGCCTTTGGTATATTACTAAAGTAAGGTAGTTCGCACAACCTCGACAGTTATCGGGTATCGTTTGGATAGTTTGTAGATACTTATACACGGATGATGTCGACGACCTCAGTCTGGAAAATGGTCAGCCGACGTCAAACTGCGCCAAGAAGTACGGCGTCCCAGTTGTTAGCCGATCACTGTGCCGAATTTATCCTGGAGAATGCCGACGCAGCTACATGTCTCGCTGTTCTTGAAGACGTGAGTTGTGATTAACATTTGATAGACGATGACAACTGTCCGGAGATGATTCAACTGTTTTCTGTAGGCAATTGTCCTGGATGTGGAGAGCCTCGTCGCGAAGGGTCTAGAATTCGTAGACACTCATTGCGGTAGCGTTTTTGAAGCAGAGGACTTTTTGCGAATTGGGCGTGTGACCGTGCAGCGCATACTCGGGCGGGATACGCTGGACGTCACCGAAGATAAAGTATACAGCGCAGCAGAACGGCCAGCAGAAATGAGTGAAGCTTTCAACTGGAATTTATCTTGCAGTAATAAAAAGTGCAATGTGCAGAACATTTACAGTATGGTAGTTAATGTGTGTCCACCTGTTGAATAAGTCGGAGATAATAGTAACCTATGTGTGTGCACTTTGTATACAAACGTTCAGAAATCCACGGAAGCTTCATATCCTGGATACAAAGAACGAGCAGAACGATTACGAGCAACAGTTGAGAATGTAATGAACTTTTCAATTTGCTTTGCCTCAGATGGGCTTCAAAGGCTTGCCTCACGAATCATCTGGAGCTGACAGCTGCCAATCGGCGCCTTGTGCTGGGCGACGCGTTTTTCCCGATCCGATGGATGACGGACAACTGATTAACGGTCCTCTAGCCGTAAGGTAGCTTCTCTTGCTGCACGGGTATTTCTTTTGCTGGAGTGCAAAAAACAAGGTGCCGTTTCTTAGACGGGTCTGCTGCTGAAGGACGAACTCTTCAACATGTACCAATTCAAGTATGACACGGAAAAATCGAACCTTCCATTTTCCGCTACTCCTCGATGCAAGTCAACAACAAAGGCTGCAGAAAAGGCAATAACTACCCTGACCTTCGGCGGGCACCAGTGGTATGCTGTGGATAACGGAGAAATGTCTGCTAAAAATGTCTTCATCGACACGAGCGGATACCTCCATTTGCGTCTGTCCCGGGTGAATGGCAAATGGAAAGGAGGCGGAGTTCAGTCAGCAGACGCGCTCGGTTACGGTGGCTACACCTAAGCCGTTCCCAGATATAGTCTGCGATTCGACCACAGTTGGAACTGCCAGCAGCCACATATGGAGTTAGTATACCGAATTCTGTCTGTACCTAACAAATCAGACCATAAAAATATCGTGAACAAAAACCAATACGCGTACATAAGATAAAAAGACATGCAAATGGGCGATGGTGATACCGTGAAGGTTGAGTACTGAAAGGAAGCCAACAGCTTGCTTGTCATGACAGCATGCGGCGACAAAGGTAATGACAGGGACAGCGCAACAATACGCAGAAGCAAGTAATGTCACCAAAACCATTTGGTTGCACTAGAGGCCTTTTTTTGGTTTTGGAATGAGCAAGTTGTCACGATCAGGGTGTCTGCAGTGTTTTCCAGTTGATAACGTTCGCCTTCGCAAAAGTAATTACGAATATGATAAGTCGCTTGAATAGATGTCGATTAATTGCCACCATCATTTTGCTGGGGATAAAAAGCGCGTCGTTGAAACGCCGGGGCGCGCGGCTTCAGAGGTCGGAAGCAAAAAGATTCAATAATAATTTCCACTTTTTGCCCGTCCGTTGGCGCCTTATTTAGATCAGCGGTAAAATGGATAACAACAGGCAGCGCGTTCTGGGGGATGGTCGCTGTGGGGTCACACTCCTAGTCCACCCAGTAGCGAGGGAGATCGCTTGGACAAACAACCTCACCAGCCGGTAGTTCTCGAGCATCGACAGTGTTGGAGGACAATGATACGCTGTCGGATGTCCATATGTACTTACTCCCTTATGTCCTGATGTCCTAAGGTATTGCCGCTCATGCAGCAGTTCCAGTGACGAACAATAGTACGGCCCAGGCCCACAAGAGGCTCTCGTGGCCTGGGACACATGCCCCAGTCATGTGCGGCGCCTCGCGTGTTAAATTCAAAGCCGATTCCTAGCTGATTGCCCATATATGACTGCCCAGTACACAGCGAGTGCTGGGGGGGGGGGCTAATGGCGGTCTACGGCGGTAGAGAGGCAGAGCTCGAGGGATCACTAAAACCCTACTGCATATTTTACATACCGGAGACGGCCCACCACTGTCGCATATGTCAGTTTCGCTGTAAAGTGGCAAATTTTAACTAGGTACGTGAACAGAAACTTGAGCATTTATCAGCCGAATCCATAGTGGAAATGCAGCTGGTACATCTGTGCATGGGACTTCCAGCTGGTTATTGGGGAATACTGAAGACCACTGTGAATGGCTCAGAGCACTTTACTTTTGCCATTTAAAGTGCAGTAGACAGCTGCGTTGATCGCTTTACATAGATCACTGTACAGATACGTTTTGTTAGGAAGTTCAATAATTCCGCTGCTGGCTTCGGTCCACCATGCAGTGCCCGCAGACGGCAAGTGCGCTTTTCTAGTATTTATAGGATACATAAGTTGTACCAGGATATACGTCCTCTGGCAACATTTACTCATACTCACGTTTATGCGAGGAATCACATGCGACCACGTATGCGGTGGAAACCGGCTGATGAACCATAAAGACTCTAGCTACACGAAAGTTGCCGGTAATTTAGTCATCACTTTACCGTATGACACCTTCAAAGTGCTTCCGGCAATCTGAAGCGAGTGCGTATAGAATTCTCCAGTACTCCAGTTTCTATGTGGTTTATCACTGCACTGTTCGTGTGAAATAAATAACTCACAGAGTTATTTATTTCGGCCTTTCTGTCTTCGGCCTTTCGAACTACCATGAATGAATCAGAGAATGTATCAATCTGGGGATGGCGTGGCTCTACTTCTGGGATCACCGAAACCCTACGCCATATTCTACAAACTGGAGAGCAAAGTGATGTTGAGTTCCTAGTGGGGCGTCAGTATGTGACGGAACAACTCTTCCGATCTCACAAGTATCAACCGGATAATTTTTCAAATAATTAGAGACACAGATGTAATGCCGTTTTGTAGATTCATTCTGAGTATCCGCAGCGACGTATTCCATAAAATGTTTTATGGTGAGCTTGTGGAAACTACAAGGAAAGCTATCCAGCTCCCTGACATTCACCCACAAGCCTTCGGTGTGCTACTGAAGTAAGACAGTTCGCACAGAGTCGATGGTTATCAGTATAACTTCACATTCTGCAGATACTTGTACGTGGACGATCTTAGCAATCTGAATATGGAAAACGTACTGCGTACTGCGTAAAACGTACACACTTTGTACTGCGCCAAAAAGTACGGCATCCCAGTGTTGGCCGATGTCTGCGCCAAACACGTCATTAAAAATGTCGATGAAAACACATGTCTCGCCATTCTGGAAGCCGTAAGTTCCAACTAGCCATTTTATGTACCCATGAGCCATACATTTTTGCTTTTGGCTAAAGTCTTGGGTCCCAGACGATACCATTAGCCGTGGAATCGTCGGGACTACTGTAAAAGTACAGTAAAAAAACAGTATTAGTGTATTTTTCGCCCAGTATCTAGTAAATCAGTTGCTCCTTGCAGGCAGATGTGCTCGATTCGGAGAGCGTCGTGAATAAGTGCTTGGGAATCGTGGACGTCCACTGTGGCCGAATTTTTGAATCGAAGGTGTTTTTGCAAATTGGGCGTGCGAAGTTGGAGCGGAAACTCAGCCGAGATACACTTACTCTTAGCGAAGAGATAGTGTACAGCGCAGCAGAAATGTAAGAAGAAGAGAGTGAAGCTTCGATGACCTTGCAGCAGAACATATTTTTACGGGTGTGCAGTCGAATGTACAGTTAAACGGATTTTCCGTACAGTACGTTTGTGAGGTCTTACGCCAACGTGCAAGTGAAACGAATAAAATTGCTGCTTCATCTCCAGATGGGCGTCGAATGCTTGCCTTACTAATTGTCTTGAGCCAACAGCTGCCAATCGGCGCCATGTGCTGGGACAGGCGTTGTTTTTGATCCGGTTTCCGCTGATGGATGATGGGCAACTTGCCAATGGACCTTTAACTGTACGTAAACTCTAACTTGTCAAGATACATACTACAGTAACGCATCTTTAGTTCAGCAGTGAATACCATTGTCTTGAGTTCGGATCTTGATGAAGAAAAATGACAGTTATTAATCCGTAGACGGGCCTGCTGACGGAAGACGAGCTGAACAGCATTTACCAGTTCAAGCATGGCACACGAAAATCGGCGCTCTCATTTTCATCAGATCTTCGGTGCAAGACCTTCACCTTCGGCGGACACCAGTGGTACATTTTGGATCAGTGCAGTGGAAATTACGATACGGTCACTGCAAACAATGTTTTTTGGACACGAACGGACAGGTACACTTACGTCTCTCCGTGGTTAACGGAGTATGGAAGGGAGCTGAGATTCGATCCGTTAACGCTCTGGGTTGTGGCGTGTATTCTCTCGCCGTTGAACCACAAACGGATGATGATGAACTACATCCCAGTGTTCGCTTTGTGTTTGGCGGTCAGGCTGATAATCAGCCTGGTGTTGGATTTGAATTCTGCAACCCAGGAGACGAGTGCGATCGCGGATGTTACACAGAATACGGAATGTGTCGAAAAGCTCCTCTTGTTTCGTACGGTACCTTTGTCAGTTACTGTAACTGTAACTGTATCTTGAGCAACATGAAAACATCACATACATACACCTGGGAATCAAACAACGCGATATTCCGATCGTATATAAATGCCAACGGAGAGCCACGGCCGATTCGTGAATGGCTGAGTGATCCCACATCGGCTATCTCCCAGAAAGCGCTTCCTATCCCTATTCATCTTTCCAGTTATCTGAGTCAGGCGCCATGTGATGCACAAGAGCTGGAAATTGTTATCAGTAACTTCGAATTCGTCCCCGCTGAAACCACTGCCAGGACATGAAACCGACTCTGGTGGACGTATTTACGGTATGAGAACCCCCTCCGTCGTCCCTACTGCATCATAGCCCCGTGCGCGAGCCATTCAGTTGCACCTGGCTGGACCACGATCCTGTTTCGCCCCTTGCTCTACTGGGCTGTTCATCAGAAATGACAAAGTCGAAACAAAGAGTTCAAAGACAACGTTTCTCTAATTTATACTGGTTATCAGATTTTTTTTCTCCCAGAAGCCATGAACCGAAAATACCAGTGGCAACTCCACATGTTTTCCATAAACTGTAACTCTAATATCAAAAAAAAATTTTAAACAGTGGTATTTATTTATTTCAGCACAAGTGACATAATTAAAATGCAAATCATAGTATTTTTCAAGCGCCGGATTTGTACTTTTGACGCAGCTTTCCGATAAAACGTTTTTACTGACATAATCATAGCTCGTGCAAACGTTTTTTCTGGCTTACAACTAAAAACGTTATGTTGTGAAAGAGACTCTCCCAGCAACATATTTTCCTTATATTTGCTAAATGTCATCTTGCTTAGATTTGCATCCGAGTACCCCTGTGCAATCTGCGGAATCAGTCCATAGAGTTTGCTGTGAAAGGTTCAGACCTTCCATTACATATGCTTTGGTTCTGCCGATTGCACCAGGATAAGGGACCGCACATTTCCCTCCAGGATTCGCACAAGGGCAGATTAATTTCGGAAAGTTCATTACGGGGCTGCAGTCGCTAATCTTGGAACGAACAGCCTGGTCAGCGGCCGGTCATAACCGAAGCGTCAGCGGGTGAGGCCGTTGGCGCCGACCCGCTCACTGCTGATTCAGCAATGGCCGGGCAGGGATAAGTCTTGAATCAGCACAACTGCACAAGTAGTAGCATAATCCTGCAGCACAAGCGGTGATTGTCCATCTAGTTATCATGATGACTATATGGAAAATCGCCGTCTGTACAATTAGTCTACTCCGAGAGCAGGACTTTGCAGAACATGGGCTTGATTCCAGAACCTTGATGCACACTCCACTGATTACATGGAATCAAATCCTGTTAATATTATCGTAATGCGATAGTCAATTCACGGCAAAGCAAACAGCTAGGGCTCCACATTGAAGCTGGAGAATAAAACAAACTGAAAAAACATCAGAGCGGACGAAACCAGCAGACCTGACTAGGCTGTGTAACAATCAAATGTACGAAATCGCTTTCTCTCGATCGTCTGTAACAGAATCGGCTGACCGCCTTGGGCAGTTTATGAAGCGGAAGTTCGTACTGCATAGTCACGAATACGATGAAACTGCTATACATCTGTGAAAGCTTGAGTACATCTCAGTGTGCAGATTAACCGGAATCGGACAGCCAGCCATATCGTCTGTGTTGTGCTAGAATGACCTATGGTACATTGCATCTTCAGTAATTATGCGAGTTGTGTGTGAGTTATCGATTTACTGTTGTACATTGTTTATTCTTGTGAAGATTGGCGTCATAAATCTCCGTAGCGCATTACTTATTGTAATTCATCATGTTGAGCTGTCAAACAGCCAGCGCTCAGCACTTCGAAATGCCCCATCAAGAATCTAAACAGCCGTGCTGTGCGGCGTACATACGTACGGCTATGGATTACATGGTAGCCCAATTAACTTTTGCAAAATTTCATATAATTACGTTTTGTATCTCTCCCATTAGATTGAAATTTTTCGAACTTTATTATTATTAACTTTCCTTATGATGGTGCATTCTTACGTGGAATTTGCGAGTACTTAAATTGTTAACTAACAAATAAAAATCAACCTTTTCCATAGTACAACTGAAGTTATAGAGAGATATAGTTATAGAGAGTTATAGACAGACATCTGTGACACGTTAATCCTTCCACACCTAGCATGGACCCAAGCTTAAGCGTGATGCCGTGCGACAAGGCTACTGTATCTCATTTATGGATGTACTTCTCACCGTTGGTTGCGCTGTTCCATAATACAGTAAGGAGTACAACTGGGACGATAAGCCGTGGCATGGTTTATTTACCAGAGCCGCTCTAAAAAGATGTTGTCACCATCGATGTTTGTAGAAAGCGGTGAGAAAAAAGACAAACGCGTTTTTTACCGGCTTTTATATTAGACTGAAGCGTTTTCTGACCTTTAAACATGACCTGTAGCGGATTGCTGCCATAGAAATATGGGATAATTTTGCTGTATTTCTCCTTTTTACTTAATTCTACGTTATTAATCGACACGTTTTCCTAATAAGTGCTAAATTAATGAATTTTGATAGCCTTGCTACCAGTTTTATAAAGTCATCCAACTCTGCGAAAAGTGCATAATTTAGCGCTGGACAGTATTCATTTGACGGAAATGTCATGCACCAACTCACGTCTTTTGATGCTCTCTCGTTAAACGTAAACATCAGTGCAAAATGCACAGTAAGCTTAAGCTATGTGCTTAGTTAAAGCATTCAATGTGAAAAGCCTGTTAGTGAAGAACATTCCACAACCAATTGGGCTTATTCATCTGTCACGAGTGTATGTTGGAATCTGCCTCCTAAACCGAACAGTACAAGCGCGAATGAGTGGCATACCGCCGTTGTACATTCCGATCTGGATTCTCCTTTCAGCTTGTATTACTCAGGGTCGATTTCCGTCTGTACCGGTCATTTCAGAAGATGCCGTGTAATTCTCACTCTTCTCACCGGCAAACTTCTCTGCCAACCGAACACCAACCAGCTTCATCCTATCCTGATCGAAGTAAGGCTCGTCCATGCGCCGTTGCAGTATTTCGCGCAGTGTCTGGTTGTTGCAGTTGTCGTGCGGACATATACAGCGAAAATCAGTCACTGTCTTGTCGTCGACTAGTGATCGTCTTTCCTCACATGCAATCGACGCTGATTCAGTCACCCTGCCGATCCACAGTTTCCAGTTTTTGGTCCGGGATGTCCCTGTATCGGGATGTGCACAGTTTCTTCCCATCAGGAAGCCTGTCAAAGTATCACAAACTTGGACAATATTTGTCACATTTCAAGACACAATCGAAGTAGGCTCTCGCAGTACAAAATTTAGCTTAATACACATAGTGAGGTACAGCATTAAAGCAGTAATTTCTGTGTTATTCGGGAATTTTAGCTTAGTTAAAACGGTATCTGTTCGATTGTATTGCCACGTCAAGGTCAGCGGACGTACCGATTCTGCTGTTGAGCGGGTCAACCGTCGGGATCAGCCTAATACCAACCTGACAAAAACTCGCTGGGGGCGCGCATTTCAACAACTGTGATGTGGCAG
>JAQGAU010003077.1:0-13934 GCA_034698045.1 Paramacrobiotus richtersi
AGTGCCACTCCGAACGGTATGTCGTAAGTTGCGGTATATGTTGATGTTTAAATTAGCTGTGGTTATGGTGTACACATTTCTCGTTTTGACTAAACCGTAAAAACTGGGAAAATACCTGAGTGTATGTGGCATTGTCATTCTGACTTGTCAGGTCGTCAAAAACACACCGCAGCATTTTACTAATCAAACAAGTCATTATCGATCTGCTATACCATGACACACATTTGCCGGTGAATTTAACTGCTCAACACAGTAAGGACTTTCAGTCTTCTCATTTTTCAATTAAATGGAGATACAGTAACTTGTTATACGTCGTACATCTTGCACGGCACTATGATGTCAGACGAGCGCGTCTGTTGATAATTATCACAAAGTGGCTAGTTGGGTTGGTGTGATGCAGTCAAATGGAAACCATGTTTTTGACGGAAGTTGTTTCTCTAGAACGCACATGGTCATGAGAAGCTGCCGTTCCCTCCCGGATAGATAATTATATTTATAGAAATGTTGTGAGAAATTGCGCAAAGTTTGTACAGTTATTTTCAATATATTATGCTAACGTTCTACTTTACAAAATGTTCTCAATTATGAAGAATGTGTTTTGCCTTGCAAGCATTGTGTTTTTGGCGGTTAGTTGCGTGCAGACAAACGGCAATCTGCGAATGCATGTGATAACAATACTGAATGGTGACAATCCGTTGTTTGGATATTATCCGATTGGTCCTTTATACGACGTTGCATTCAGACAGATCACGCAAAAGTATCCCGTTCTCTTTGAGAATATGCAAAAAACATCCATCTACCAGCCAGGAATGTTTAGCTGTCCAGACGGGGCTGCGAATATACCTACAATAGCGCAGAAAGTGTACGAAGCGATCGAGCGGTATCGACCAGATTATTATCCTCTGTTGTTCTTTCCCGGTATGCAACGTTTTTGCTGCAACGTTTAAAACTTATAAACAAAACAATTTCGTTCAGAACAGTAATTGGCAAAAAATCCAGCTGTTTGGTGGTTTGTTTGGCCTTTTTTTATTACAGTCCACATAAGCCTGATAAAAGGACTTGCGTGGATGTTGTAATACGTACGAGTGTTATTGACAGATTATTTCTTTTTAGGATGCAGTCTGGAATCACTGGCTTTGGGGGACTTTGCTAGAGGTAACCTGAATTTCGGGTTTAGCCATTTTCTCTAATGCCAGCTTACGTATAATCGGGTGATCAGCCGACGGCAACGCAAACACAGCCAGTCTTTCCGTCACATGGTTTACTGGCATACTGTCTAGTACAGTAAACAAATATAATTTGTTTATTAATTATCGTGTGTTTGCCCTTTTTCCAGAATGGGACGTAACGTTAGTTGCTGCGTAAGTCATCCAAACACACCACTTCCGTTGTATTCAAGGGCTGCATACGTAGTATTGATTATGCACAGTATTGACACACTCCAGTGACTCCACTAACAGCACTATCAATAAGGTCAATGCGATCGTCATACGATTTCTATCAACCATTAATTAAGCACTTCTTTCTATGTATAAAAGTACTTCAAGTTGTGTTACGAGTCCGTGATGACACAGGGATGATAAATATCATGTGGAAATTGTTTTAGTTTATCCGGAGACCAGGCACTGGGTAACAAACAGCGCTATCCAACCGTCGTCACCTTTCCCGCTCCCGATCACGTGACAATGCCGGCTGGCTTCGAGTTGTTCGCCGAGACATATGGATGGCGGAGTATAACGTTTTTATGTGACGGTCTATCGCAGTTTCAAGCGATGAGTACTTTCTACATGGTTTCCTGCAGCAATATCAAAAGACGATTAGATGCTTCGAGAAAATTAAAATATCAGACTAATAAGCTGGATTTTGATTCCAAGTTCGATCAGGATTACGAAACACTGCTAAAGCGCATGTCAACGCAAAGTCGAGGTAAGACCAATTTGTCTAACTGAAAGGTCATGACGTAAGTTCATGGTATTGGGCAGTTTCTAATTATCTGAAAAAGAGGTGCAGCCTGCAGTAGTTTCATTGTTGCAGTCTAGATGCGATTTCATAATAGACGCCGTGATTGGTGACCTTTTGATTTTGTACTTGTACAGTAAATTTTTTGTGATTTCTTGCAGTGTCCATCATATTTAGCCATCCTAGAATCGTACGAGATATCATGGTAATGCTACTGAGATTTGCTGTTGACTGCTTATATCATTTCAGTTGACCTGTAATGTGAAAACCAATTGAACAGATTGGTATGTTGACTTTTAGGTTGTTGCGCACCGTCTCAACATGACAAACGGCGATTATGTACGGTAGGCAGTTCATCTTTACAGCTCTTATTAGTGAATTTACCGTGTTGACAGATCTTTCTTACGTCGCAAACCACGCGAGTGCCCCAGATGACGGATATGCTCTGGCAGTTCAACGATGGCAACGACGAGGTGAGGTGATTATCTTATTGGAAATCTTTTCACGCTCCAGTAACGCTTATTCCGTGCAAGACACTGCTCCAGCTTTAGGTAAAACTAGGAAAGTGCACTCGCTCGTAGCGGGCACTGGGTGACCGAAGCGAAGAACGATGTAATTCGCGCACGATTTCGTTTGTACAGAGTATCTGCAGCATGAGTTACCACAAATATGACCCACATAAAAAACTCTAAAGAGATTTCATTTCTTTTTCGAACTTATTGTAAATTCTGAACACAAACAATTTGTATAGAAACATGTATTATTATTCCTATTTAAAGTAATAATAATTTAATTTAATAAATTTATAAATTTTAATATTACTCGATATTAAAAAAATATCTAATAAACTGAATAAATAAATATGGAAAATAAATAAAATAATAATAAATAAAATGATAAAATAATAATAATATAATAATAAAATAATAAATAAAAAAAATTATAAATAAATAGTGACCGACTGACGGAATGACACACAGACACCGGGATCCACTTGAGCTGAGTATAGAGGACCTTTGCTTCGCTTCGGTCGACAAATCCCGCTCCGTGCGTCATACCACAAGTTACATAACTATAACAGTCGTCTAGTTATTTTGCTACCGATTTGTCGATATTGAGAAGCTCGATAATGGTAACAACCTAATTATAATATCGAACTGCAGGCGGCTTTCGATGGATTCCGTTCGTTGATTTCCTTCGTAAATCCCAATCCGAACTGGGATCGCATTGGAGACGTTCTCGAAGAAGCCAGAAATGTTTTGCTGACGCGTTATAACCGCTCGATATCGTACAACGATCAGGTGAGATCGTTGGTTCATGAACCCGCTGTTCGACATTTTTTGGTGCACACGCTCGATATATCGTATCACGAGAAAACCGTGACAGATTAACATCTTCGCTGTTGTAAATATAAACGTACGTGCTGCCAGACATTTAGCAGCTTCAGTTAATTGTCTCTCGAATTTGATATTGCTATGGTAGTAACTAACAATAATTACCGTATATTCTGCAGTTGTAATGCGAAAAACGATTTGGCTATACAAGGACCTACCGTGTTGAACAAGCATTGTCGTTGTTGCAGTTGAACGATATTGCAATTTCCGCATACGAGTCCGTTATAGGATTTGCGCAGGTAACATGCATTTTAATAACACCCACCACCTGTGATTATTGTTGTATAATTTGCGGTGTACACTAGATTTTAAACGAGACATTCGCGGAAATCCTTAACATGACCGGTACACAGTTTGCGCGTAAATTCTGGAATCGCTCCTTTGACTTCCCGTCTCGAAGTTTCCATCTGGGATCTAACGGGATGCGGGTGAACGACGTAGTCTTTTCGCGTCTTAATACCACTTCCGGTATCGTCGAGGTAATAATTAGCGTCTATCGGAAGCAGTCCATTATAATACGGATTCGAGAAGCCATATGCGGCAGATTAGAAAATAATCATGTTCAACACTTAAGTCATGTGGTGATAGGATACCTGGCGGTATTACGCAGTGTCGGGAAAGTTGGCGGAACTTGATCCAGAGCTGGCTCACACATGGCGAGACAAGAAGGGTCCTCCACTGGATATTCCAATATGTGGACTTCGGAATGACCTTTGCGGCGAAAGCAACTGTAAGAAACGGCGCCTAAAATTATGAAACATGTATATAATTTTGAATCTATTAGTTAACGCCACTAACCCATTTCGACTATTATGCGGTAACCAAATACGAAGTATTTCTACAGAGGCCTCTCACGCTTTACTAATTATAAGTAGTAAACCTACAGCCAAGTCTCCACTATATGGCACAGCTTAAGTTTGTTGATTACCCACTTAAGGACTGTTACGGTTCCGAAACGCATAATGCAACCTCGTTGTAATTTCGCGTAAAGGTTTCGCATCAAGGTTACCTTGTCTAAGCAGCCGTTGACCGTTTGCATCATATCAAGAGTTACTAATATTTTTGAAATACATTGTACCAAAAAGTATACGCTTTAATCAGTTTAATGAAACGAAAACAGCAGACTGTGGAAAAAAAACTGGCCGTTTCTTGTTGCGTTTGTTGCTGTTATGCATGCAGAATCTGCAAAAGCACTTTTTGACAGTGTCCCAAGGAATTATAATCGGAGTTTGCTGTGCGCTTGCTGTTCTTCTTCTCATCGGATTCGTCCTGTTGTGTTACTGGTAAAGCGAAGCTTCGATACCTTCCGAGTTTCTTAGACTAAGACTATACGAATGTTTGCCAGGAAATACATGGAGATACAGGAAATGAAAAACCTTTGGTGGTATCTCAGCGAAACAGATTTTGAAAAGGCAGGGTCAGCGGACCCAGACCAGAAGAGGATCGCATCAAAGCTACAGAAGCACGAGAATAAACCGGAGGATAAACGACGATTATACATAAAGCAGACTGTCGTTCTGGAACAGTTCTATTATCATAACCTCCTGGCAGAAAAGATACTGGATCACAAGTCACTGCGACACAAACTAATCATAGTACAGCTAAAGCTTTGATTATACAATTCGTTTACATTAATGCTTAACCTTCCTACTATATTTCAGCTGAAACATTTTCATAATGAGAATATCGCAACGTTCATTGGAATCGCAGCACAAACACCATCTGCTTCCTATGTAGTTTACGAGTACGGTGCACGAGGCACTCTGCAGCAGTTCTTACAAAGCGATAAAATTGTCATTGATCACACACTGCAGAGCTCGATGATCTGGGAAATCTTAAACGTAAGCTGGATTTCCAGAACATCCTGTGAGCGAAAAGCAATACTGTTTTTCAACAGGGGTTGAAATACCTACATAATTCTGCGCTTAAGCGGCATGGTATGCTGTCCAGTTTGGGTATCATGATGGATAAAAGATTCTCTATTCGGATATCGTCATACGCTTTGGCCAAGTTACGCAAAGAATTTTGCGGGCATCTGTTTCCCGCAAATCTCCCACTGGATCCCAGCATGTTGTGGGCAGCGCCTGAAATTGTAATATCAAGCAAATCTGGTGGAACGCGGGAAGGAGATATGTATAGTCTCGGGGTTATTATCAGCGAGATCTTTACGAAGAAGACACCGTTACTAACAAATTTCGATGACACGGACAATATTAATGGTAAACCAGACGTTGTTACATTAATACAATGACTTCACACCTGAGATTATTTTAGTGAATATTGCACTACTGAAAGAGAAACCTGAGAAAGTGAGGATCGAAGAGACGACCGAAGTACCCAAGCATATTCTACCACTGATCAAATCTTGCCTGGATTCTGAACCCTCAAAGCGACCAACCTTAACAAGTTTCACAACAGGATTGTCACGAGTCTTACAAAAAAGGAAACTGGTTGACACTATACTGAGACGATTGGAGAACTACGCAAACGAGTTAGAGAACATGGTCGAAGCGAGAACGCGTGACCTTTTGGAGGAAATGCGAAAAGTAGATGTGCTGCTGAAGGAAATGATACCAGCGTAACTGATAACTGCTTCTGCCGTCGTTTGCTGAAGTTGTGAGAAAACCACTGTCTGTGTTGCAGGTCTTTGATTAACAATCTGCGCAACAAGCAGACAGTCAACGCCGAGAACTTTGACTGTGTCACGATTCTGTTCAGTGACATTCCTCAGTTTGGACTAATCTGTGCACAGTCTGCTCCGTTTCAGACTATTGTTCTGCTCAATACCTTGTACAGCACATTTGACATGATTTTACCGAAGTTTGATGTTTACAAAGTGGAGACTATTAATGATTCTTAACTAGTAAGTCAAAAGATGCATCACATATATTCTGCAACGAACTATAAGGTAAATCTGTCATGTCTTAGCTAGCCAGTGGACTGCCAATAAGAAACGGCATTCAGCATGCCGGAGAAATCGCTCGAATGGGAATCGCAATGCGAGATGCCACCGAAATGCTCTCTTCACCATTGGACGCAGAGGAAAAGTTGCGTCTGCGGGTTGGGATAAATTCAGGCAAAGAATGTCATCTTTACCTACATGGACCTTTCTCTGACAAATGTTCGATTTTGATAGGGCACTGCGCAGCTGGAGTGGTTGGGTTAAAAATGCCTCGATATTGTTTGTAAGTTTGGGCAAAAGTACAATAAGATGCAGAGATGATCGAAATAACAACGATCACCCAAACGTGATGTTGGTAACCTTTTACAGATTTGGTGATACGATAAATACAGCTAGCCGTATGGAGAGCCACGGATCGGGTATGTTCTTGATATGGAGAATATAACTGCAGTACCATAGTTTTTCTGTTCGCGGTTCACTGTATATCTTTTGTTAAACCATTGCATTTTCAGTTTTAGTCAATGCTTTTTGTGGTCGTAGTATCAAAAATCCATTTAAGTCGTTCAACAATGGAGCTTTTGGACCAGATCGGCGGTTTTCTTACGGAATCTCGCGGAAATATTGCTATAAAGGTTCGTGCTAATGACCGATATTGCTGATATTTTGGCTTTTGTACTGATGTAATAATTCTGTCTACAGGGGAAGGGCGAAATGGAGACGTTTTGGTTAGTCGGCTCGGTGTGACTCGTCCAGAAATTAGACCATTCGGCAAAATTAACGGAGCTTCTCTCGTTTCTTGCGAATGATTGTTTGTGTTACAAGTGCCGGATAGAAACTGCTCAAGCTTTTTTTCTGCAACACGCTGTAAAACGAAGAGATGGCAAAAGAGATTTTGTTGTTAGAGTATTTCAATAAAACTACACGATCATTTCCTCAAATCCCGCGTTGTGTTAACACATCGTTCATCCAAACAGATAATCATCGCATACTTTAAAATCAAAAATACCGGCAGTCAGCTTATTAGAACACGAGTAAATGTTGTAATATTGGTCAGAAATTTCCTCAAATCTGATCTGTACTGTTTCCTCCAATTACCAGAAAAACCAAAACACCCGAGATTGTTATTGTAGTAGTGTTATTCACAAAGTACAATCACGGCCCAGGTATGCACAAAACAGTACACAAATCCTAGGAAAAGGTCACAACGAGTCTGGGTTTACGGAAAACGTTCAGGCAAAACCTATTAATGAAAAAGGAATTATTTACGGTCAATGTTAAAACAAGAGGCGGTCCAGGATGGCTATCGGTCCATTCGGGTATTGGCATTACCCGCTGCAACCTCGGAGGAGGCGTCAATCCGTAGTTTCAAGCCGAAGGCACCCACAGCAGTATGTATAAATATTAATGTACTATTAATTTGGCACTTCGCAGCCATTTCCACACGCTTAACTCTGCTTGCACAAGATCATTCACTATTTTTATCGAACCTTCCTATTAGCTATAGCTTATTAGAGACAAAGATTCCGATCAGTGCGGAGACGAAAGCTTTGCACGGAAAATGTGACCATTTCGGTGGTTCTTACGGTACACCGTTACCCGCACTGCGAAATTTACATTTAACATTCGTGTACAACGGGGACAACCCGTTCTACGGGTATTACGCAACAGCTCCGCTATATGATGTTACTTGGCGAAATGTCGAGGACACTTACCGTCACCTGTTGGACAATACCACCGGTACAATCATTCATAATCCAGGTATGTTCGGTTGTCCGGATGGAGCGGCGTCCATGCTGATTGTCGCCGAGAGAATCCACCAGGCCATTCAACAGACACCCAATCATTTTCCCGCGTTGTTTTTTTCCGGCCTACACCTTGACCGGAATGGGAATTAGGAATCAGGAACGGTTTCTAGGAAAGGACTGAAAGTGATAGGGATGGTGCTAGGAATAGGATTGAAATTTATAGGAATAGGAAGTCTCTCCGGACCGTAGGAATAAGAATGGGAGCTTGTGATCTCGAGTTGTCAATTTTCCATAATACGAACATAAAAAGCAGCACGGATCTCATACGGTGTAAAAGAACTACATTTTTACCAATTGTTTTAACGAGTGGTGAATAGTTACTGAAGTGCTCGACAGACAGTCGCGATATGCTCACTGAGCCTCACTCAGATGTTTCTGTCGCTATTGATTGATACTTTCACAGATTTGGTACTAGACGTTTTTGCTCAAAGGCGGTGCAACCAAGATGTCCGTTGGTAACAACGTTAACGGTCAAGCAGTATGAGACTGCTAGATCCTCTTATTAAATACTGGTGTTTTTGTTTGAAACAGCATTTAAAAACAAATTCCAGTTACTAACACACAACTGCAGAATATGCACCCATAATTATAAACATACATCGTGCGTACGAGGCAAAACTGTCACCACCGCACATAATTGAACGGAAAACTATACTAAATTTGCTATTAGTTTGCGAATGTCCGCTTTGGGCAAACATTTAGTGATATCGTGCCGTTTCCCATCCAAAAAGTTTGGAAGCGGATGTTTGCGGCATTTTTCTGGGAAGAAGTCGACGCGATGCATTGACCGCTGTGCTGTAAAATGCACAGCATGCTTGCATGCTGTAAAATAATTAGAGTTTTCGGCGCAACTCGTAGATAGTTTAGTATGCCCAGCATCTACACGTCACCGGCTAGAAGTGAGCGAAACCATGACGTGATCTCCAACTCGAGTGACTGGAGCAATACAAGGAAAAGTTATAAGCTGCAACATACTTCCTCCTATTTTATGTTCTTTGAAACTATACGAGATCCGCGCTGCTTCTTATGTTCGTAAGGAAACCAAACAATTCGAGGAAACCAACCAAACATGCTCCCATTCGTATTCCTACGGTCCGAGGGACTTCCTTTTCCTATAAATTTCATTCCTATTCCTAGATGTATTCCTAGCACCATTCCTAAAACTTTCGTTCCTTCCCTAGAAACAATTCCTAATTCCTATTCCGACCAAGGGTGTAGGCCGTTTTTTCCAGGTGTGAACGGGTATAAAAACCAGCGTATTTGAGGATTACTCCGAGTAAGTCCCACTCCGAGTGATATTTGGCAAGCTGCAGGATGTTAATGTTCAAATTAGCTATGATTATGGTATATGTACATGTTCGTTTTGATCACATGGTAAAAACTGGAAGGATACATGATGTAGCTTTGTTATTCCAACTAGTCTGGTTGTCAAAACACGGTGTTAGCATTGTACTCATTAAATAAGTCATTATCAATCTGCTCCCATATAATGACGTTGAATTTACTGACGCAGCTCAATAAAGTAAGGCTGACCTTTCAGTCTTCGCAGAACAGCGAGAAGCAAAAGCTTTCCCTTCGATTGTACGGAGATACATCTAGTAATTTTGCACAAAAAGTTGTCATGTATCTTGCACCAGTACATATTATGCCATCAGACGAACACGTCTGTTGGTAATCGACCGAAGCGAAGCGGAGGTCCTCCATACTCAAGCCTGCTGGAAAAGATGGGGTTGCCAACCATTTTTGCGTTCGACGATAACTTGATCAGTTTTCATCCGATCTTTGCCGAATTTTAACAGAATGTCCCTTCTGGGGTGTAGACGAGCTGATTAGTTTTTGACATGCATAACTTTCAAATTAACCGAGTTATTACTGAAATATGAGCGGATATTTCATAACAAAAGAATCTTTTGTTTTCTGAATTGTGCACAATGCGCGTTGCGCCATCAGCTATGCGCATCCTGATCATAGCAAGACTAAAGCAGACCGGCCTCTCTGGGCCCATCCTTTAGACTTGAAGGAAAGGGGCTCAGAGAGACCCGTCTGATTCAGTCTCACTTTGCCAACACTGTAGTGACTGTACTTGACTATCTCTTCAGAAGTACCGGTACATGTTTCCAGCAAATGGCTAACACAGTTGTTCATGGGAATTTTTTGAATATGATCACCCGAAGCTGTGTTTTTGTCACCTTAACGTGATACGCTGAAACACAAATAAAGTAAGCAAAAAATAAATGAAAATTCGTTTGCTTGTCTGTTTTGAAAAGAAATTTCTTATTCGGGTATATGTACATGCACATGATAGCGGGTTTTTTGGTTCTACGCCGTCACGTCGTCGTCGCCGTGATATACAGTAGCGCTGATAAATAAGGGAACATTTAATGCAGAGCACCGAAATATTAAAATTCATATCTGCGCATCCAGTCTTTTTTCCACACCACTCCCATGTCTTGTATCAACTTCATTCATGTAATTTATTTTGATGTTATTCACGCCTGGGTGCTTACGTGAACGTAGGGCTGGTCAAACCGCAATAAAGGCTGTATTTTTATATATCGCATAGAGCACACTAGCTCATTAATATGTAACTACTCATTAGACTAATGCCATTAGTCCGTTATTGTCCGATCGCTTCGGTCTTTCATCGCAGCAAAGCGGAGTGCGATTACCTAGTTATTATAGTGGTTAGTCACTGGAAATTTGTATGTGTGACGGAAGTTCTTTCCCTAGAATGCAACTGTTGATGAGAAGCCGTTCCCTTCCGGATAGATGCCGAAATTTCACCGGCATGTTGAATTCAACATGCCGGTGAAATTGCTCGAATGGGAATCGCAATGGGAGATGCCACCGAAATGCTCTCGTGCCCTTTGGATTCAGAGGAAAGGTTGCATCTGCGGGTTGGAATAAATTCAGGCAAAGAACGATAATTTACCGCCACAGATCAGTCTTGAAAGAATGTGGTGTTGTCATAGGGCACTGCGCAGCTTGAGTGGTTGGGTTAAAGATGCCGCGATATTGTTTGTAAGTTTAGACAGAAGTACTTGCAGTAAGATTATAGAGACGTCCAATATGATCGACATAATAACGACCACCGATAGCTGGCCGTTGGCAGCCTGTTATAGATTCGGCGATACGATAAATGCCGTATGGAGAGTCACGGAGCGGGTACGTTCCTGGTATGAAGAATATAACTGCAGTACTTCCAACACAGTTTTTCTCTTCATGATTCACTGCAGTTCCAATCATTAATGTTTTCTATGGTCGTAGTATCAAAAATCCAATTGAGCCGTCCAACTAAAGAGCTTTTGGTTTTGCTGTCATTCGAACATTCTGTATTGATGTAAATTCTCTCTACTTTTACAGGGCAAGGGCGAAATGAAAACTTTTTGGTTAGTCGGCTCGGTGTGATTCGTCAAAAAATATCGTTCCGTTATAGATTTGGCTCACAACCAGTATGGCAGTTAATGCGAGGTACCAACGAACGAGCAGTAAACACGGAACAAACACCGTTCCGGTAAGTATAGCAGCACAATGGATCCTTAGATTGTGTCGCAGGGACGCAAAACTTGGTTTTCGGATACGACGACCTTTTAAACGGAACTACAATTGGTAAATTATGAAACATATTTCGGTAACGTCAGAATTTTTGGTTTTTAAAATTATGTTATTATTAACTAAGATTTGGCAATATAATTTTTTTAATTGTGAACCAAAACTCTGAGCGAATGAATTTTTATTCGTTTTCGATACTAATTACTATATAACTGTTACCATGTAATTGCGTCGTTTGCAGTAATATGCAGGCACATTCTGCACAACACAATCTAAATCATTTTTGCGTATTCTTTGACCATATCTATTAACGTATCGGTCATTACTTAGGTACAGTTTATTGGACAAGCATCGTTTTAAAATTCCGCACAAGCTAAACCTTTCTTTGGCGCGATACTTGTGGCAGACGTAACGTCGGCTACTTTTCCACTCTTTGTCGATCTCAGATGTAAGTACTCCTGCCGAATATGTTGACGTGTTCCAGACACTGTAATGGGGGACGACATTCCTAGCCACTTGCATCAAACGTGCATCTGCCGGTTCCAAATAAGTAAGCCTTTTTGTGACTTACGTACAGCCGGCGATTTAATTTTGATGATGTCGACTCGTATTTCGTTCATTTCAGCTAATATGAACTGATGATCGCCTGCATTAAATACACACTGTTGACAGCATTACATTATTGTGCAAACATGTCAATACATAATTAAACGGATTGTTTCATAACGACCCTAGCCTGGTTGGGAGCAAATTGTCATTATCACAGTTGCCGTGCACATCCCTGCCCGTTTAAGCACGGACACCCCGGTGCTGCAACCACTGTTTGTCGACTGCCCTAGCGTTGAAGGAAGGGTGTCGCATTGGGACTGCCTGTGGCTGTCCAACTGGACTTGTCCCACTCCAGGCTATCCACCGCCATACACGTCTCCCTTACTTTCCGTATTACCTGTATAACGCAGAGACTATAGTTAATTTAGATCACAAAGTTCGCGGCGCGAACATCTTCCAGGCTCTTACCCAAAATACAGCTGCCGCATAGAAGAGTAATCCAGCAAACTGCAGCATCGTATCCCTGTTGTGTTGTTACGCGCGTCGTGGAAGAGGAACTGTGCGGCGGACAGCAAAAAGCAAATTAAACCGTAACAAATAAAAGACTTGCATTGCTTGATTAATTTGAGATGTAAACGGAAGCCAACACTTCATAACATTAAGGATGATTGCTCACATAATTACCTGATGTATCGGCCAGTTAAAGTGTTATCAGCTGCGACCTCCATAATGCAGCGCGCTAATTAAGTGCAGCCGTTTTTATTGCGGCAGGAAACTAGTTTTGTTGTGCTATGGCTACATGCAGAGAGTATAAACTCTCAGACTTTCCTTTCCTCTTAGTGCATGTAGACTGCTAACGGTAGAAAAAGGGAAACAAGCCGTGTTCGTTGTTTTGTTGTCGAACTTCCTCATCGCTGATTTTATAGGCATTTGGATTGGATAAGAACCAGCCCTCAATGAGGCCGGACGTCAGAAATTATTTCATGTTAGTTATTCGTAATTACTTGGAGTATTTTAATTATAACATTCCGAAGACATATTGCCGTCCTGCTGTCTTTTTCAGCTGCCATTGCTGAAAGCTATAAAACAAGTTACACAGATCCGATACTACTGTTCCGGTTCATAATCGACCGGAGCGAAGCTACATTCTTCTATATTCAGCTCCAAAGCAGTTTTGTTTGCTGCGGAAGTCCATTGTATTCCATTCTTAGACGATAACTCTCCTCAAAATGGTCCGATTCTATCAAAATTTGACAAACGAGTTTTTCATTACGAGTTCTGGAACCGTATTGTTTTTGGACCATAGTTTTCTGAAAAATGACAAAGTTATTAGGATTAAACCGTTTTATGTATACATGTACCGCTAATACAAACAATACACTCGTTTGAAGACTGACCAGAGACGAAAGCCCCACCTAGCAGACGACAGTGAGCCCAGAAAAGTTTGTTTTTTTCCGCTATCTGCAGGCTGCCATTATGCAGAGCTAGTTTTAAACTTACAGATAGACAAAAAAAACGATATTTTCTGGGCTCACTGTAGCTGCTAGCAGTGGCCTTCAAAGAAAATCAAAGACAATCGAAGACACTCGAAAGCGGACTGCACAAGTGAACAGCAGCTCTGGCAGTATCTCTCCGGTCTCCATCGCCAGCATCAGCGGAGAGCGAGTACCTAATAGTTATTAATTATGAAACACATCGGTTACTGAACTAAAAACGAAATTAAACAGCCACTGCCTAGCCGTGTCTGCCGTGAGAGCTTTATGAACACGCAGT
>JAQGAU010003078.1:0-13934 GCA_034698045.1 Paramacrobiotus richtersi
TGTCAACAAATTACGGTTCACCGACCCGGCGTAAGGAAAAGCTTTTGTTTCTGGTGTACATAGTTAGTGTACACCCACACCGTCGGGGCTTGCCGTACAGACTGGAGAATTGTACATCTACCTATTGGCTGTTGCTATATAATAATATGTCTCCACGGAAAGGTAAAGAAATGCAATTGTTAGTTCACTGTGCAACTTTGCAACTGTTTTCAGATCTGTGTCAGAAGCAGTACAAAGA
The DNA here is from genome assembly GCA_034698045.1 of Paramacrobiotus richtersi. Taxonomy (NCBI): domain Eukaryota; kingdom Metazoa; phylum Tardigrada; class Eutardigrada; order Parachela; family Macrobiotidae; genus Paramacrobiotus; species Paramacrobiotus richtersi. The sequence goes on from JAQGAU010003078.1 coordinate 239, forward strand.
GACAGTGGTCCCGTTTGTGTCATACCGTTTTCGTTATCACGTTACCCACTAAATTCCCAGTCACATCATGCATTTTCTCTGTGTACTGGTATCCTTAAATTCTGATGCGCTGATATTGGTTTGTCGACGTACAACAGCACTGTCTGTGTCGCTCCATTTTTTCCATAACGAGCCGACTTGGAATTAAGGTAGCGAGGTGAAAGGTCGCATATGAGGTGCTCTGCTATTCGTTTGACATAATATTATTATATCATAGACAGTCACATCAGACACCGTGACTGCTGAAATGACTAATTTCACGTGCGTATTCCTCAGAAGACAGCTAACTTGAACAGGACAAACAGCTGAAAGACCCGATTTCTGAGAGAAATTCCTTTTACTGGAAATCGAGCGTCTTCCGGCCCCCTGCAGCACGCCTCGGCACGGCGCCAGTCAAGAGGCCACTGGCCCCAGGACAGCAAAATCAATTTTGTGAGCGTCATGATCACTTTTAACATAGTGGTATTTTTCGCACTTCCAGAAACTGGCGCCTGGCACCTGCATCTTCGTTTGTAAGCTTACTTTTTCTCGAACCACATTAATTTTTAGATCAGATCTTCTAGCTGCATCCACAAATGCTCTCAATGGGTACTGATCGTGCGTTCAGTGACGAATGCGGAATGCAAGATCTCTCGACCGAGCTCAAATTCGAAATCTGCAGTTATTTGAACGTCCACGACCAGCTAGCCATGAAGAAGTAAGCGATTCATTAGCTGAAGTCTTATTGCAAAAAGGTCTGCCAATAAGACTGAATCAATTTATGTTGAGAAAACTGGCGGTGTATCGTAAGAATTCTGAAATACAACCGTAGACAGATTCGTGCTTTTTGTGAGTTTGTGATCGAATGTGCGAGTTAAGTGACTAAAAAATAGTAATAATACAAATTCTCCATATTTCAGGTTGTGCAAGCGGTGGCGATCAAATCTTTCTGGAATGTTTTTATCAAAATACGTTGACATGGATATCTCGAAAATGCCAGAGCAATCCGAAAAGCCTGTTTCTACACCCGATCGCGAGCACAATGCAAAGCAGCGTGACGCTTATTTGACGGTATCCGAGCATCGTCTGGAACATGCGTTGAATCTGCATCTGCAAAAGAACACCAGGATTTTGATTCTGCGACACGTGGCTTTCGAGCGCAATATGTTCCGTATTGTGGCGACGGTGATCAGGGAGAAAGGGGCGGACCTCATCCAGCTGATCCTGAAGGATTGCACGGAGGAGGCGGGCTATTCGGCCTATTGGTGGTTGCAGCCAGAATACCTGCCCACTGTGAGCATGCCTGACTTAATCTCTGTGGCAGGGAGACTGATTCTGGACAGCTACACCATGCGGAATGTGATGGCTGATGTGTACGGGAGGCCTGCAAGTGCGTCGATGACCATTGTGGCTGGCGGTATCGGTTTTATTCGAGGATTCTTCGGTACTGGACGCCAATGGCATCTGCCGATTATCCTGCCCCGTCTTGTGTTTGACCGCAGCAAACCACTCCCTCAGCACTACCATTCGTTCATTATGGCGCTGGACGCTAACTGCCCCGAAGTGACCCCAGAGGTTCGGGACTATGTCGTGCAGAGATACAACTTCTGGAAGCAAGAGTTGACTGATATGAACTACTTTTGGCAGATACTGGGCGTTGTGATCAAAAGGTACCATCAACTGACTGCTTTTCAAGTATATAGGTTGACTGTTTTCGGGCCTGGTTTAACCGCTGCGAACCGGAGCTTACTACAGACTTGAGACTTGTAAATACGATGAAAAATCACAAAATCATCCCTGAAATACCGTTTGACTACCAGCTGAGCTGCTGAAGGAAGGTACTGCGTAAATTTAGTACCAAAGCGTACGGAAAACAGCGTATCTGGTGACTGGTCGTACATATTCAGAACGAAAGAATGAAGCAAGAGATGAGTTGTTTGCTTTTCAGCTTGAACGATGGAGTGCTGGTCACCCGGGAACAATTCCTGATCGATATGTCACCTGTATTACAGCTGGACCCGCTGACCTTACCTTTACAACACCTGGACCCGCTGATGTTCAACAAACTGTCTATCGAAGCGCTGCATCGCATGTTTTCCCCTTACAAGCCCAGCCAATGATCATGAGTATCGCCTTGTTTCGAAATCGACTGGAATAGACTGCACTACGAGCTGACAGAAGGTCACGACACTGACTGGTGAATTTCATTCAAATAGATGTTTTAACACTGTAAAATCGTTTTATATTATTCTGTTTTGTGTTTACACTTTGCCAGAAGTGCCATTATTTGGAGACTTAACCGTTGGTGATGCAGAGACAGTGCTGCGAAAAGTGCATAAACATTGTATGTCCAGTTTTTGTACTGCAGAGTGCAGCACTCTGAATCAAAAAACTGCAGCGAACTTTTGATTCAGCAGGTAAACAACAGACGCCGCATGTGTTTATCAGGAACAGCCCGGTGCGCATGTGTTTATCAGGAAATACAAATAATCATATTAGAAAAGAGATGAACGGAATCCTGTAATTACTGGGTTTATTATCGCATGACCTTTGTTACACGAATATAGTGCCCGAAACCCGAATCTACAAACCCGCATGTTCTGAAAACATAGTGAAAATGAAAAACGATCATAGTAACGATTCATATGTGGCTTCCGACATAGATTACACACTGATTATGCAGTGTGAAGTCTGATGAAAAAATAAATACACTTCTGCGGCGAAGGGTCCTAACATACCTTTCTTTCTCGGTCTTCCCCGTTTATTGCCAACCGAACCAGTTCCCTCATTTTATGGCTATTTTTCAGCTTTCTTCGTTTTCCCTTGATTTTGCCCATTCTTGTTTGGAACATAGTCAAACACGCTTTTCTTCTACGCCGGTTTCTTGGCCGTTACCACGCGCAAATCCTCTGAGCTCTTCATCTTCTTCAACTCCCGAGCTGAAGGCCTCGTCGCCGGAAGTAATACAAGTGTCGTCTTAAAATTAGAGCAGCGAGGTAAAAACTTCGCATATGGGGTGCTGTGCTATTCGTTTGACGCAATTATAAAATGCTACTTATCGATATCTAGGTAGTTTTCTTGAACTAATCTTACTTATGTGAATATTCTACAGAAAATAACTGATCTGACCAGAACAAACAGCTGAAGAAAACAACTGAAAAAAGAGACTTTCGAGAGAAACTCGTTAGTATTGGAACGCGAGTGTCTTCCGATCCCTTAAATCACGCCTCGGCACACCATCAGTCAAGAGGCCACTGGCCTCAGCACAGCAGAACAATTTTGGATTTGTCATTTGTGAGCGTCATGATTTGTCACTTTGACATTCTGGCATTCTCCGCACTTCCAGACACCTGCATATTCGTTTTTAAGCTTCCTGTTTTCTCGAACTTCATACACTTTTTACATCAGTTCGACCAGCATCCAGTGTTCTCAATGGCTGCTAGTGCTGATCCTGCGTACAGCGATGAATACGGAATGCAGGATCTCCCAGCCGAGCTCAAACGGGAAACCTGCAGTTATTTGGACGTCCACGACCAGCTAGTCTTGAAGAAGTAAGCCATTAATTATCTTTAGCCTAATGGCAACATGTCTGAGACTGTGAATGTCGAGAAAACTGGCAGTGCATCGTTAGAATTTTGTAAATAAAACCGCAACCAGAATGTAGAACCCAGATTTGTAGGTTTGTGAGCGTACTAGTATTTAAGTGTCTACAGCTTTAACAATAAGTACAAATTCTCTATTTCAGGGTGTGCAAACGGTGGCGATCAATTTTTTCGGGAACGTTTTTATCCAGATATGTTGACATGGATATTTGGAAGATGCCCGAGCAATCCCAAAAGCCTGTTTTTACTGCACCCAGAACGGAGAGTGGTGCAAAACATCGTGACGCTTATTTGACACTATCCGAGCATCGTCTGGAACATGCGCTGAATCTGCATCTCCAAAACAACACCAAGATTCTGATTCTGCGACACGTGGCTTTTGAGCGCAATCACTTTGGTATTGTGGCGAAAGTGATCAAGGAAACAGGGGCGGATCTAATCCAGCTGATTCTGAAGGATTGCACGGAGGAGGCTGGGTTTTCGGCCTATTGGACGGTGAAATCCCCAGCGTGCATGAACGATTTGATCTCGGCGGCAGGACGACTGATTCTGGACCACTACACGATGCAGAATGTATTGGGTGAAGTGTATGGGATACGTGAAAGTGTGACACTACCGGTGATGCCTGGTGGTATCGGTTCTGCTCAAAGATTCACCGGGCCAGTGTCCAAACATCTGCCAATTACTCTGCCCCGTCATGAGTTTGACCGCAGCCAGCCGCTCCCTGAGCACTACCATGCGTTCATTATGGCGCTGAATGCTAACTGCCCCGAAGTGAGCCCAAAGGTTCGGGACGATGTCGTGCAGATGTTTAACTATTGGAAGCAAGATCTCTACTTCCCCTGGCAGCTATTGGGCATTTTTATTAAAAGGTAAAGCAAATTAAATTCAGAGCACTGTTTTTTTGTAAGCACAGCGTGACCATTTCCGGTCATAGTTGAACCGGCTCTCACAATAGACGGTGTACATGCGAGACCGGTATAAAATAAGATAGAAAATCACAAAATCATCCTTGAAATACTTATCTTGTGACGACCAGCCGAAAGAAGGTATTGCGTATATAAATTTAGTGACACAACGTATCTGGTAGTACATATTCAGAACAAAAGAACGAAGCAAGAGTTGAGCTTTGTTCTTTTTAGCTTGAGCGAGGGGCTACCGGTGCTGGTGATCCCGGAAAAAGTCGTGATCGATGTAGCAACTTTACAGCAGCTGGACCCGCTGACCTTAAATAAACTGACTATGGAAGCTCTGCATCTTTTTTTCAGTCCTCTCGGCCAGTGAGCATCGTCTGGTGGTGAAACTGACTGAAAGGATGTCACCTACTACGGGCTGGCAGAAAGGTTTACGAGACTGACTGGTAAATTCTGGAAAAATCCGTGATTTCTCTCAAACAGATGTTTTAACATTGATTCATATACTTCTGACACTGATAACATAGGTAATCCATTGTGCCGTGTTATGAAAAAATAAAGACACTAATGCGGCAAAGTGTCTGACGCATCTGCTGCTTTAAAACATAAATAAATACTGCTAAAACATCAGTACATAACACATTTTGAAACATTGAAATGGTTTGATTTTGGACCGTGATAATTCAGTTAGTACTTCAGTCTGAACATAACTGATTTCGCACATATTTGACAGAGAAGTATACACTATACACGCGATCCAGGTGGTTACAATTTAGCGCACTTTAAATGTTTAAGCAGAAATAACTGCGCATCTTCAATAATTACAGAATACCCATGTGCTTATCAACCAGTAATATTATTACACTTGCAAGATAATTTGCACTTTCAACTAATTCTATAACCTCCAAAAATCGCAATCCTGGTAATTAAAAAGAAGAAAACAGCAATCAAAACGGTCCATTACAAAACACCCACCAAATGCAATCCTACTGATTCATTACCATACATCAAGCACTTTTCGTTCTGGAAGCATCATTCTTCTTCAGTCTCTTCACACCGCTCGCAGCTTTCTTTCCCGCACTCCCTTGCGACGTCGAAGGCTGACTATCATCGACATCCGCCTCAACATCACCCTTCTCACCAACCTGACCAGAATTATCCTTCTTTGTCGGTCTTCCACGTTTCTTCCCAACCGAACCGTTTTCCACATGTTCTTCAGCTTTCTTCACGTTCCCTCGCTTCCGTCCGTTCGTGTTGGTAAAATATTCCGAATCGCCTTTCTTCTTCCCCGGTTTCTTGACCGTTTCCACGCTCAACTCCTCCGAGCTCTTCATCTTCTTCAGCGCATTCCCGACGCGTTTACTCACCGTAATATTCGCCGGTTTTCGCAAAACAACCTAAATTTGAACAACCCTTTGCATATTTCATCGCCATGTGACAACGTAAACAAGGTTCCCCTACTTGTTCATCGGGTACCTTGAAAAAGCTCTCCAAATGCGTCTGCGTGGTCCGAGTATTCTGTCTCTTGATAATGGGGAGCAACGTCTCATCCGTCTTCTGTTTATTCCATCCAAACTTCTTCCGCGTGTATTCCCGCAACAAATCCAATGTCGGCACACCCCAGGTGAACTTTTCCTTGGACTCATCCAGTCCCGGTTGGAGATACGCATCCACCACCAACTTATCCGGGAAATTCTCCGGCAATGACAAATTAATCAGTTGCCCACGAAGACGATTCTCCGGACGGCGTTCACCGTTCTTCCGCTTGGCGATGGTTGCTGTAAACCATTTGGAGAAGTCTTTCAAACTGTCCACACCGCTTCCCCCAAACTCGGCCAGGATTTCCAGTGCACGGACGGCGCCGACACCTTCGATGCCCTCGGTGTAGTCGCTGCCGACGAGAAGAGCCAATGCAATCAGTTTATCACGGTCCAAACCTGCAGTTAGCAGTACGATGTAAAATATCAGATTTTTCGCAATGTTTATTTCTAATATATGGAATGAATCATTGTATCGAACTCCCTCTGAGTTTCATTGTTATTTTTCACATTGTTATCCTTGCAAACCAGCTTCCAAATCAGTTCGTTATTAAATTTTAGTAGCATTTTTTCAAATCAGTAAACATCATTCACTTCAAATTTTATGCGGAAATAACTGTTTCATTGAACGAGCACAATCACTTTCAAGGCAAAACAGAAAAGCTTCATCACGGAGAATTGTAGTCCAAAGCACACAAAAAATAATTCAGAAATTTCTCTAGACAACAGTGTTCGAGGCACATGTGCAAGTGCAATGTTGTTACGACTGTTGACGAAGTCCGTTTACGCCACTACACTACCATCCACACGATAAAATGTATCACTGACAATAAGCCGGGACGGACACACGGCTACTTACCCAGCTGCTTCTCAATATCGTCGGCATTATAATATTCCACATATTTCGTCATATGGAACATATTTCGGTAGACTTTCCGTCCGCCAAACAGAAACACATCACTATCGTCGGTGATGGTGCCATGCGTCTGCTTAGTAATGTCCAGGTAGGCGCACTGTGCTTCCGCTTCCCCCGGACTGACGATGTAGGGAATCCCAAACAATTGCAACAGCTCCTGTTACAAAACAGTTTTGTTTGTTATCGACTGCATTGTCACACACACCGAAAAGCGCAAGCTGCACAGATAGATTACGCTTCGTGCTCAGTCCTTCAGAAGCTGTCCACCGAATAGCAGATTTCTACATTCGATGAAGAAAAAGTACGTCCAAGTTTCTAACATTATTAGACCAGCATTTTGCGTTGATTTCTGTGTAATTAAGTCCGCAAAAGTTTCACCTACTTACTTATATTTGTAGTGAACTGGACGTTTTATGATTAAGTGAAACTTAATCAAGTGACTGAATAAGAACTGAAACACCCCAGCTGACATAACAAAAATTTTCGGGATATCATGTATGTCAAAAATTAACTTCAGCATCATCGGTATATCACTTAATTAAAATATATGGAAACGATGAAACTTTTACGTCAGCATCACGAATATTCGGCCTTTTTGTTCTGTTTTCTCGTGCCACAACACTACAGTTTGCTACATTTCCAATATGTACGTGCACACTAAAGTGGCAGAACCAAAAAATCAGCTGCAACAAGAAAAGAACTTCCGCTCCACTCGACTGCTGTATGAACTTTGCTCCAAGTACAAATAAGTAATTATATGTCCTGGGAAATCTGCCGCAGTATAATTAACCGAAACATTGAATAAAAACCATACGAAACAACACTACGAAACTGACTCCCTACAATCGCATCACGACGAGCTGCCAGATTTTTCAAAAAAGTAAAAACAGTTCCTGCTAATTACGTACCAAATTAGCATTACTCTTGCATTCAAATACAATATTTTACGCACATACACCATGAACAATCATTCGTTCCCCACCTGACACTCAATACGCAGCTGCTCCGTGACATTAGCCGCCACCCGTTCCTCCTTCTTCTGCTCGATCCGCAACTGCATCCCTTCCGTGGCCAAATGCTCCTGCAGATTCCTCAGCTCATCCATCGACAACTCGGCCGTCTGATCATCATCCTCCACATCCAACACCTCCACAGTTTTCGTCGGCTCCCGCAAATCAAACTCCGGTACCGAGAGAAACGCGTGCAGCGCCTCATCATCCGTGACCGATTGCCGAGGCGGCTGTGTGGACTGGCTACTAGTGGTCTGCTTTGCGGGTGGATATGATGGGCCTTGGGAGGTGGAGGGCTGGGGACTGGGGGTGCGGGCGAAGGAATCCATGATAGCACTGAAATCCGCGTTGGTGTAGTAGTCCACGAGATCTTCCATCGTCGCTTTCTCATCACTACTGCAAAAAGAATTTTACACGAGTTCTGTCGCAGAAGCTTTCACGTATAGGTCTGTACATAGTTTTTCATGATTTATTCATCTCATTCAACAAAATGTCGTTATCCGACGCAACAAAGATTCTATTGGATACAAAAATATTTCGATAACTTTTTTATGATGTTCCTAGTTTATCACTTGTGCTATGTTCAAATGCATCCTTGTAATTTGAATCATTGGACAATGTGACTTCCATTCTTCGAAACGAAAAAGTTTCCAAAAAAGTTAAGAGCAAAACTTTTCCATTGAATGACGCAGTACGCACATGTTTACTTCTGTTTACTTTAAGGACCGAAAGCTGTGTCCATTCGTACCTTTGTTCTACGATTTCTTCTGTGTTAGCAAAATATTACCGCAAAAACTGGAACCCATGAAACCTACCAACAAAATGAAACGATCAGTATTATAAAAGCACACGAATGCCGTCCGCTACCAGCTTAATCGTCATGCCAGAACACTACAATTTAGTCTCCGCTCCCTTAACAAATATGAATCTCGTTAACACCGAAAACAGAATAAATGAGAATATTACAAGGAATTGGCGCCAATCACTCAAAATAATTTGCCCACTTCGGCGAATACACTGTACTGTATGGTACCAAACCATAAGTGAATACCGTGTCAAAAATTCACTGAAAAATTAAATTTAAACAGAACAGAAATCACACTAACAATTGTAAGAGAAACAACCGAAAAATTAAGCTGAAAATATAAATTTCATAAAACAAATAAAATTGACTTCTGAATACGAACGAAATATACATATAAACATGAAACAAATACACGATGTAATAAGCTTTTTGATTCGTTTGGTGAACACGTACCTAGAATGTTCAACGTGTTTCTCTTTAACGGGCGTCACATCCACAAAATCACTCTCCGAATCCGAAACATCCGAGATCATAATACTATCATCCAGGTTCCTCGAGACTGGTCGTTCATATTTCTCCTCATCCAACAGAACGTCAAGAATTTTCTCATCCACCAGCGCTTTTCCGGCAGGAACAGAAGGCACCAGTGTCGAATCCGCACGTTTCTTTCCGGGGTGATCGCTCGCCAATACGTCATCCTTCTCCATTTCCGCTTCAATATCGATGACTTCCACGGGCGCTTTTCGACCGGTAATCTTCCTTGGTGAAACAGGTTTGGACGGCTGGGTGAAGGTCTTCGCGTTGGCAAACGTGTGCACTCTGACGGCATTTTCTGTTGATCTACAAAAACCCAAGAATCTGTATTTCGCTGGTAAAGCTGTATAAGACATACACAACGACGGATGTAAAAGTTTACTTGCACAACTAGCTGAATAAATACACACAGCTGACACGTATAATCGTTCTGTTGATGTAGTTTTGCTTTAGATTTCGATGCGCTACAATATTCAGACTGCGAAAAAGTAAATGTAATGATAAACTGTCGAAATTCAAGAAAATAATGATTATTAGAATGTTTATCGACATACATACTGTGTATTTAAAAACACGTTCCTGATAATATTGTATGTATTTCGCACAATTTAGAAACACTGTACAATCGTTCTGAATGTCGATAAACTATTGCACGATCCTGTTGTGACAGTTGAAGAGAACTTTTAAATTATGTGTTTATCAATTTTAACGCCCCAATAATTCATTATCACGGTGCGGACACTGCAACGAATGATCAGAAAACTGGAAAAACTTGTGAACTCTCCGTGTCGAAATTTGACATTTTCATGAAGCGCTTGTGCGCAGTTGACTTCATAATAATGACTAACACTGCAAAATGGATTGCATACACCTGCAGCCATTGTTCTACGACAAACTACTGTACGTACCGAATTCAGTTTTCAGCAACAGCAGTACCGATAAAAATCGAAGTAAGCATGCCGACAACAGAACAAATGTGGAGGAAACCTTGTTAAAATTCAAAAGGTAACAATAAAAGTGAGAATTATCCTTAAAACAAGCTAATTAACAGGAAACCAATCAGAAGTCAACTTATGAAAGCCTACACTTAAGATTTCGAATTCTGCACCGAAATTTAAAATTCCTATGGATCATTACAACGAGCTGTCGGTCTTACTTGGATGGTTCGTCATCATCATCGATTACGATCAAATCCGGCAGTGCAGGCGCTGGTTTCACGACGATGCTGCTTTCCAGGACTTTCCGAACTCTTTCCGGCAACATAATCGAAATCTCCTCTATTTTCGCAGCGCCTTTCTTCTCATCGACTATCGTAACATCATCCATATTTTCCCGTTTTGCCACTGACAGCGAACGCTGTATCGTGCCAGAATTCTGTCTTTTAATCAACAGGTAATGCGCGGAATCTTCCGAAGCAATCCGTTTAGCATCCACGGCAAATGTTGTACCATCAGCGAATTCCTCTCCTAACTTTTCACAAATCTGCCCGGTGCGATGGGAGTTGAGTTCACGCGAGGTTTTGTCCAGTTCCACTTGGACCTGCAACCGGACAAAAATACAGCTAGCGTTTTCATTAGTGCCGCTCAAGCAAATGCTGTATGAAAGTTATTTATTTTCTTTCATGTTTTGTCTTTACACACATTTCGCAGATTAGTTTTAAAAATTACTACTAAGAAGACAATTCAGTTTTGTTGGACGAATATCTCTTTTACGGCACATGCGTTACATTTTTAGTGACAATTGTTCCTAATTTCGTAATTTACTAAACGATCCTGATAATTATTACCCTTGATGCGAACTTTCAATTCAGTTTTTACGATCTTCAATACCACAGTGGCTGCACCAACTGTTTAAAAACTGGAAAAATAATTTCCAGGAAAAATTTCTTCGCCAGAACTTATTGCTCTACCGGAATAACGATACTATGTAGTGTACTACACAAAACGACACTATTTGAACGCCCTTGTTTCAAGCCCTTGTTCTACGACAACCCAATGTACATACCGAACAAATATATTACCGCAGTTCAACCAGAACAGTGAATTACGTAAAAAAAATAGCAGTAATAATTACGGTGATAACTCGTTATTGTTTTCGTTATCAAAAACAGAGGCCTGCTACTACTAGCTACACAGTGCACTACGTGAAACCCCTTCATATAGCTGCAACAGTAAAAAGCCGATAATCCATCACTAAAAATTTAACACGATAAACTTCAGAAACCTTCGTAAAATACCTGGCATCGATTCAATAACCGGTTAATCTGGAATTTGGAGAATTTATCCGATTCCGCTGGCAACTGATTGGCATTCTTCCAAGAAGGACGACGGCGGGATGCCTGGAGATCAATGAGGATTTCATAGCGGATATCAGCCGGAAGAGCCTTGAAATCCTCCGAATTGATGTTGAAGCGTTCCGCACTGACACCGGTCGACGAGGGGATGTCCTCTTCATCATCGGAACCCTCTTCTTCCGTACTGGCGTCATAGATAGCCGAGGAAGATGGCTCTTCAGTTGAGATCGGGGGAAGCGCGAACATGTCACTCGACGGGTTCATTTCCATTTCCAGTACGTTCTAAAACAGCGTAAACTGTGAAAATCGGTTTCAGACAAGCGAATTACGTCGTCATATAGCAATCACAAATAACTGCAAAAAATCGAACTTTTTTTATTCTGGTTCTGTTTTTTTATCGATATTTTTGTTGACGATAGAAGTTACTTGTCACGAAGTATGCCACTGCGCTACGAATTCGACACGAAAGCACAACTACTTGATCATGAAGTACAGCGAATTACCAAAATATTTTTTTTCTTCAGTGGCGCATTTTCTGATTTCGAAACCAACTTCTTGTTATAGACTATATTAATTTTTACAATCAAGACCACTACAAGGTGCACCTCCTCTTACCTAAAACCCAACCGAAAACATTTTCTGAAGAAAAAATATACGCTTGTATGGCAAATATTAATCACAAAGCAAGAACAATACTGGTACAATGTACAAGAAAATAAAGTCCTGTTGCATGCCCAAAAAATTAACTTCATATCTAAGTATCATTATGGGCGAGATCCCGTATACTTCAACATTCGCTCTCACTCCAGAAACACATTACAGACTTTTCACTGTTTTCAAATCTTACTTCCGTACCAGTTTTTCCGTATCATCCGCCGTTCTCTTCCCTCTCCTCGGCGACTTCCCTGTCGGTTTCGGAGGACTGGGATTTCTCGCTTTCACCGGAGATTTGCCATTGCTCCTCAAAGCCTCATTGACCGCTTGTTGCTGCACAACATTCTCCAGCCATTTCTTGGATAATTTCTCCGCGCGGGCTTGTGCATTGGCCCGTGCGTTCCTTCGACGCTCCAAGTTGCGCTGCTTCACCACGGGCGCCGGTCCATCAAAGACAAACACCGGCTTAATGCGGTAGTGGAGTAGTTTACAGATACGGTTGAACAGCACCAGGAGATGCGTGTCCGAGGAAGAAATGCCACGACGATCCCGTACACCCCGCACTGCCTGGTACATCCACATGCTGACATCCACGGCCAGGGTCTTGTTTTCCAGGGATTCCAGGGTGACGGGACGGCCGGTGGACTGGATTAGCTGCCATAATCCCAAAACACCCATTGTACAATTTGGAAAAGGAAAAAGTTAGCATGCAGTCGAGTCCAGAAACGCATGCAACAAAAATGCAAAAAAATGAACAAGTTTACAGTTTCGATCAGCACAAGACAAAACAAGATGACATCAGCGCTGTGCTACATGGAACTAAGAAAATAAGCCAAATTAATAATGCAATGGCAGAATAAAGCTGAAGCAGTCGATTAGATGAGGCTACCAGAGTCACTAATTTTTTTCCAAAAAATGAAAATTACAAAAACTGAAACTACTCAAGAATCGATGTAAGCGAGTCCGTCTGGTGTAAACACACTCCCAATAATTTGCATGCCGAAATATTTATAACTAATTAGCTCACGACCATTTCCCTGTATATTCGTACCGTTAGACGAACGCACAGAGCTTTTGCCTTTTTCCGATCTTTAGTTTTGGACTTAGCGTCTTTGCCAAAATTTTTTGTTTTGCTGGCCTCAGAAAGCTTTTTTTAAGTCTGAGAGTTTACTTTGTGGACAGCCTCTTATCAACCTTAACTCGGCGGCATACCATCGCAATTTCATCTGCAAAATCGTTCCTGTTCGCAGCTCTTCTTGGACCTAATTTCGCTAGCAAGCCCAAAATCGTTGTAGGAAAATGTCCATCGGAGTTCCGATCAAAATCCTCCACGAAGCCGAAGGCCACATCATAACCCTGGAGACCATCGAGGGGGAAGTGTACCGCGGTAAACTAATCGAAGCCGAGGACAA